>CM016721.1:43580025-43776874 GCA_005771605.1 Scutellaria baicalensis
TGGGGGGGGGGGGGGCGGGGGGGAGACCAAAACACTATTTAAGCAATTATGGAGCCAGCATTTATTTAATGTTTCTTCAGAATAATTCACTCGATACTGTTTAGAAAAAGAAACTAGATGAAAAAATAATAGATGACAGTGTCACTAAGAGGTTAGATGACAAAATTCTTTATTACTTGTCTACATGTGCAGTCGCCTAATTCAATTGGATATAACACAAATTGCTTGTTTGTCAGAAGTGCAGATAACATACATCTTGCAAAATGGTCCTCAATGCAGAGTGACTTTCAGAGAGAACCTCCTGCATAAAAAAGCTTTGTATCTTTTCAGCTAGACCAGAAACATCACCAATCAGAGCATACGCATCCACCACCTGCAGAAAAGGTATAAATTGAGCTCAACTTTTGAACTATAAGAATCAACTAAATGCATGTATGTTTATGATGGTGGATCTGACAAAGACAAAGTACAGAGATGTATAAGATACGGAAACTTTAACAGTAAATTAAAGTAAATTCTATAACAGTAAATTAAAGTAAATTAAAACAAATGGAAGAAAGGTTACAGATGAATGAAATATCTCATATCATATTCAGGAGTTATGTTTATCAAAATGAAGAGTAAATATGATGCATCACAATAAGGCAAAAGCAACTTCAAGAGGTGCACAAGCTTAATAGATCCTTAGCAATGCTATAAATTAATAATTTTAATCTACAAAATTGTGGAATAAGTTCACAGAAAGGAAACGCAGAACAGAATAGGAGTGTGTTAGCTGTTAAGTAGAATTAATGAATGAAATCTTGTAAATTACATAAAGCCAATCAGGAACTAACAGTGAGATATTCATCCTCTTTGAAGTCCTGGCACACTTCTAATAGATGTGAATCCAACTTTTGAAGAGTTTTTCCCAACCAAACCTGCATCAAATTTACATATTTGAAGATAATTCTACATACAGAAATATAGATGGAGCACAAGCCCCCAGACTAAATAAATGAGATTTTTTTTATGTATTTATAAACTATATGTAATTTCTTAATTCACCTCAACACCACGGCTCATCTCTTGCACAGCAGAAAGGTCTGACAAACTTTCTAGAAGTTGTAAATACTCAGGCAGTACTTGAAAAGCCTGAAAATGACAAGGTTGTGTGTGTAGAAAGAAGATTTCAACTATGCATGACAATTCACCATATAATAATATGCAGAGGAAGCACAAACTCTGGCAGAAAGAGAAAAAAGGAGAACCAAAAAAGAACCGAAAAGGCCCTCCTCAAGAACCTATATAAAGCGAAGGAGTACCTTAGAGAAATTCCCTTCCTCAACACAAGTTTCAAGAACCACTTGCATGTCAACTGCATGCCGTAGCTCAATTAGGATGGGAAGCATGTCCTGCAAGTTGCAAGATAGGTAATAGAGGAATCACTCCATGAAACAGAACACTCAAAGCACTTTCGTGTGATAATTAAATCCAATAATAACATTATTGCCTTGTCTCATTTTAGGAATAAATCCCAGATGAATTCCCCCAAAGCATGCAACACAATGGCTGTATCCAATGGAGATATTTTAACAAAAGATTTCATTTACTCAAGTATTTTACTTAAAGTTGGACACAACACCAACAACTTACAAATTTAGTTTCTTTTATCGGAGTTCACTTTCTGTTTTTCTACACCTTATTTTCTTTCTAAATCCCAAGAGGCCCATGAATCAAAGTAAATAAATCATATTGGAAATGAATAATTACAGTCAATAGAGCCATAAAGAATTAAGAGAATAAATGAGCAATCCATGGTAACAATACTCAAAACCTGTGATAATCAACTTTGTCTAAATAAGAATGAGTAAACATTTCATTAATTTCACAGATTTATTGGTGATCAGTGTCTGGATGCACTCAGGAAACCTGAAAATATCCTTGTTGTGCAGGGTTTGGAGGAGATGGGAAGCAGAGAGGGAAAACAAGTTGGAATAGTACTTCAAATAACTTTTGGTTGAACATAATACCAGAAAAGCTTGTTTCTTCTTGGAACTTTCCGTAACAATTAGATCCCTCGAGACTTCATTCCTTGACGATGTAAGATGTCTTCGCCCATTCTGCACATACCATTTAAAAATGAAAGAGTATGAGGACAACCTTCTTTGCAAGAAAATCAACTATGGCCTTGATGTTTAAGCGTTTGATGCACTTCCCAAAATCTATTAGCACTGAACCGGATGTTTCAGTAGTTATTCTGAATATAATTTTCTACATTACTGGAAATGTGCTAGTCTACTAGATATAGCTACTACTGCATGATAGGCAAAAATTTATAGTTTCTGTAAAAGAAGGACCAAATAGCATTTATTACTTTGACAGCAAACACATGTGGTAGAACTTTGTGATCTGGTACTCAATAGTAATAAGAAAGTTATCAAGAATATGTTGTTTGAGAATCATAGTTTTAACTAATATAAAAAATTGTGCAATTTAAGGCACTTCACACAATTTAACACAGGCAACAAGGAAGAAGTTTGAGTTAAGTAACATTTATCAGATTGCCGCCCTAAGTTACACTACTCTAATCGCTGACAGTTAGCAGTAAAAGAGTCACCTGCTTACCATGCAAATCACATTTGCAATCTTCAAGTCCTTCTCTAATTCTCTCACCAGATTCATCCCCTTCACTGCAACAAAGTTTAGCCACAATTTCAAGGTTTGAGGAGTTTCAGGTTTTGAGTTTTCACATAAAAGAATTTATTCATTGAAAGGACATGGAGTCCACAATTTCTAGGGTGACTCAAGATCTTTAACCAAGTAAAATCTAATGACTTGCATTATAAAGAGAGTAGAAGTACACAAGTAGAGAATAAATAAAATAATCTAGCAAGTTAAGACTATTTAGCACATAGAGCAAATAGATAGGAGAGCAACATATTACATATGATACTGCAGAAGAGTTTTCCTATACTCTAGAATATTTAAGGGGATTCAAAAAGGAAACCCACCCATTTCTTCATGATGTTCCATGACATGGCGTGACAAGCTCTCTGAAATTCTATCCAGTTGCGCCAATCGAAGAGTGGCCTATAAAAGAATGCAATGCAGATTGATCTGTAAATAATGGATTGATGAGATTTCTAATATTCTGGTTTAAGAACTAAAGCATGATTATGACTTGTGAAACATTTTTTGAATCTCAATGTTAAAACTACAGTCCAGAAATGCTGCTGACAAAGAGTAGTACACATATTATCTTAAACTATGTCAGTCCATAAAAAACGCAGAAGTTAAAATGTTCTATGAATTGAACCATATAAGTTTAGTAGTTTACAGTTGCTGACGAAGCATGCAGACATTGGGAAATTTTAAGAAACGGAAAATACTATCACCAGTGAATAATATCATTCATCATAGAATAATGTCTCCGTATTACTTTGTTTACAATAAACCAAGCTCCTTTTGGATTTCTGAGGATCGAAGATCGCCATTATTATTATTTTTGACATCCATGCGTTCAGACAATATTCAGGCACTATATATTACAGAGAAAGAGAGGCCCATCAAAAGTCATTATGTACTTATATCTAGAGAAAAAGAGCAGAACTTGAGCAAGAAAGAAAAGAAAAGAACCCCACAAATAGGTGTCCCATTATGGGAACCAGCGAAAACAACATAAGGGTGCACATATTGAGACAATAAGGTGATGGAATAAAAGAACAACACCTTTTCCTCAAAATATGATGTTTCATTTTCTTCAGAGGGTATTTGTTCTAATATATGTCGAACAGGATCAAACTCCTGAAAGGAAAAGGCGAGAGAAAATCAGAGCAGTTTTTGTTAATTGCATAGCTTGCATTGAGAAGAAAAACAGGACCTTGAACTGTAAAATACATATAAATACAACAGAACCCATGGAAATCACGATGCTAGCAATACATACGAGAGCCAGCACCATTATTGAAGAACAAATCCTACATGAAACAGACGTGATTAAACTAACAGGTGTTAATTTTATTGTTGAAAGAAAATAACTTGATAACCAAGCTGCATTACAGTAATTAATGAGTTATGATCTGAAAATATATAAGATACCCCAATGATTTGTGTGCATTTTCCCCTTGGCATTAAATATCAGTGCACATTTGTATAACTAATAGATGGTTAACTAAGAATTTGTAAACTGACAACCTCAGATCATATTCATAAAGACAAAAACATATCACCCATGAAAAGTAGTTCTAAGCCTTTCGTTGCATGTAACTACTCATAAAAAGTTGCAATTATTCAACATATTTAAAAGAAATAAATTTCTTATCGAGATAATTATTGACCCTAGTGGTTATCCACTTCTTAGTTACACATATACATATCATAGAGACAGGAGAAAAGTTTATGCAGCAATGCAAATAGTAAATAACCTCCTGAAAGAATTCCTTCTCGAGCTCTTCCAGAGCTTGATTTTCAGGTCTACTTCCATATATGAAACTCAATTCTTCGGAGCTTGAAGTGAGATTATGCCTCTGATGTGGAGGCAGTCCAGCAAGAATACGTGCTACAGCGGCTGCTGCTGCTGCTCGTGCTGGAACCTGTGTGTAGATTAGTTGCATCTATAAAGTCAGAAAAGTTCAAGAACTTTCAGATTTACATGAACCAGAATCCGTTACTTTAAGAGGATGCAGATATAGTAATTCAAAGTTCAACATCTGATTAATGAAAATTCAAAATCCAATTCACATAGAAATCGTATTGTTGCAATTTGTAAATAAATTGGCCTTCTCATCCATTTTAACTGATCCTTCATGACCTTGAACCCAAAACGGCATCCAACATAACAATCTTTTAGTGAACAAGCTTGGGCCTGCTGAAGATTACAGAAGAGAATCCCATTCAAGCCCCCAGCCAATGGCATCAATCTTCAACTCTATTTAACTAAGCAAATAGGACTTTGTGGAATTTAGAGTTAGTTTCTCGAAAAACATATCTCATCTCTGTTGAACACTCTAATTACTTATACAGCAGTTTATCCCCTTGGGCCTTGATGAGGTAAATAGCACTTCAAACGACCATACCACCAACACAATTAGAAAAATGCACAGAATGGTACGTAATTTATTTTTTCGTTTTGAGAAAATTAAGATATAAACAAGCTGGGGAATTTGACACAAACATAAATAACAAAACTGAGTTTCAGAATCATTATAACTACCTCCACTCCTTCAGACAAGAATTCAAAATTAATTAACAAAAGCAAGAGCTTAAACAAGCTCATAAAGCCTACACTAATTGTCACCTATGCAGCAGCATATTCAAACAACTGCATGATCATCACTCTAGGAGTGCCACAAAACCATAAAGTTCACAAACCACAATCACAATGCATCACATAAAATGCCACAATCCATGTATTAGCAACTCAAGAGCATACATGATGCTTCACACAACAAAATCAGCTCCAGTCCAAGTTCACGCCACAAAATCACAGTACCTCAGGACGATCGGTTGTGGAAGGCAGGAGGCCAAGGGAGCGCGCGGAGCGAACTGAGCTGAGGATCTTCTCTCCGACCTTGGACAGGTCCATGCCGCCTCCTTCTCGCGAGAAGAGCAGCGATCCTAGGAACAAATAGCGAGACAATTCGAACCCTCCCTCTCCGAAATCGCCAACACCGCCGCCTGCGGCATTCAAGAGCAGCAACGAACTAACTGGAAATGGCAGTGTCGGTGGATTGTCACCTGACTGCATTTCAATCACGCGCCGCCGCCGCCGGAGACAGCATCACGACGCCTCATTGTGACCAGATCAGATCGGAAATCATGTACAGTAGCAGACAGTGTGTGTTGTGTGTGTGATTCGCTTGGTTGAATTTTGCGATTGGGTTTACTGCTATTGGTTATCAAGACTTTTTCTTCCTTGGATCTTAATCTTCAATAATTTACATGGAAGATTGTTCCCATTTATTGTATTTTTCACTCCTTTCTAATTTTCTTACTCATTTTTTCTAGTTATAGATAATGAAGATATTTAATATTTTCTTGTAAAATTAAAATTAATAAATCATGTATCTAATTTAATGTTATTAATAATATTACATAATTAAAAAATAGACTTGTCATCCAATTTAACACAATCATTTAATGATTGCATTTCATAAAATAACAACATAAAAAGGTTTGAACTAATTTCCAATTCACTTCTTTTTTATGGTAGAATAGAATATATATATATGTGTGTGTGTGAGAAGTATGGGAGGGTAATTTAATTTCTTTTTCCTATTATTTTAAGAAAAAAATCTATTTTATTATGAACTACTATGATACTGGTTCATAAAAATCAAATTGAAACCGAACAAAATAAATATGTAAGACTTACAACATAATATAAAAATTAGGTTGTCACCTAAATCTAATTCACAAAATAAATACATAGTTTGCTGTTTTTTGCTTTGGTTAAAGTCCAAGAACAATTATTATTCATAATTGTTTCTTGTTACTGCACATTATTCATTAATTTAAGTTCATAGATCAATTAAGAATTCGAGTGATCTAAGAATTTAGATGTAACAGCAATTGCACTAGCATATTTGAGCCCAAGAGTGTTGGGCCCATTTTGTCCAGCTACGAATGGACTAATGGCTAGAAGTGGTTCATCAACCTTAAATGGAGCCCAAATAGACTTGGAGTTAAATAAGTCCCAAACTACTTCTAACATATTTGGGCCGAGCCCAATCCAAAGGTTAGTATGGACCGTGGCCTGAATTGTCACATGGTGTGGTGATGCAATTTTTATTGGGCTTCCTTAGCCCAATAACGTCAACCGCTAACTGGGCTTGAGCTTTAGTATTTTAAGCCCAAATGACTCCACATATGGAGATTAGCATAGTTGCAGAAGGGTTCACATTACACACAGAGAGAGGTAAAAGGCAAAGAAGAAAAATGCTGAGATCGAAGAGGCTTCTTTCAATAACACCAAGAAATTTTATGAATGCTAGTAGGAATATACTCGAAAAGGAAGAAAATTCGTTTGCAATAATTCCTTTGCACAATCCGTCTCAATGGATGCCCACTCGCTGTCTTGATATTTATCAGGTTCCCGGGATGTGATGATTTATTCTATAATGTTTGGTCTTGTTTTGGATTTTATATTGACATTTGATCAAGGTGGAGTTCTTACATCATGGGATGTTATCTAATTTGGAAACGGAATAGGGGTAGATTTTGGATTTGTTTCTGAATGAGTTATTGTATTCAAGCTAGGTTAATTTTGTTTAATGTTGACCTTTTGTTAATTTTATCGTAGATGGGAAATAAGGAGGCAATTCAGAAAGAACGAGCACGAATGTGAGTAATTATGATGCTTAATCATATAGTATTTACATAATCACATTTTCTGGAAACTTCATTTTGAGGTTTGGGAATTTTATTTGTTTAATGTAAATGTTTGTATGTGAGTTAGGACAGTAAAGATGAGATGAGTAGAGGTTACTTTGCTGACATGAAAGAAATGAAGGAGCATGGTGGAAAGGTACACAGCTATTGTTCTTATCGGATTAAAGTGCTGATGGAAGGTTATTTGAGATTTTAAGGTTAAATTTTGACGGTGAACCTTGGTTTCTGTGTCGTGCAGTTAGCAAAAGCAAATAGGACTATAGTCCCTGCAGTGGCAGCACTCAAGTTCCCTACACTTGAAGTGTATTACTCAAATGGTTCTACTCTCAAGCTGCCTGAAACCTCTGAGGGAAATGATGTTGTGTCGATCACATCTGACACTTCTAAGGTGTCTTTAGTGTGTTTGATGTTTCGTGCAAGCTCTCAGGTGAGATTTGTATGTTTGTATATGTTATTGACATGTATTACATGTATTTCTGGATTGAAGCTGGTAAACTTGCAAAATAAGTGGTTCTCTCTTGCTTTTATTTCCCTCATTCTCATTTTTCTTTGACTTTTTGATCTTTTTCCTTCTAACTAGCGTAATGAAACAGTAAAATGCAGTTTTGCGATTTTGGTGTATGTATGTGTGTGTGTGTCTGTGTGTATAGAGAGAGAGAGAGAGAGAGAGAGAGAGATGCAGACTTCCTCTAAGATCTGGTGTTGCACAAGTAATCAAATTTCTATAAAGAATCGAGTCCATTTCATTTTTCATTTAGCTTTTCATCTTCTTGGAACTTCATGATAAGCAGCTATAGCGGGGTGTGGTGGAGTATTGTCTTCTTTTTTACTATAGATGTTCATGTGCATATCAGAGGTTGGTTGTAAATCTTCCTGGCTATCTGATTTAGCAGCAAAGAGAACTTGAGGTTACAGAAATAGCTAGTTTCATTACACTGATTGGACTGGTTAGATGGATACCCGAATTTTTTAGTCTCTTTTGGGAATAGAGGAGCCAATTACTTGCATGGAAAGTTCACTGCTTGATGCGGGAACATATTGTTTCAAAGACTTACAAATATCTTTTATGACTTAGTAGAAACTTGTTTTGATACCTTTAAATTTGTTTGCAATCATGACAGCCTATGGTTGATTCGTGGAGCTCACAGTTCCTTAAAGCTTTTGGACATTCCAGTGATGTTCGGTTGTACGAGGTATTGCTTATCTGTCTAACCTTAATTATCTGATAGAAAAGGTCATTGCTGTTTTTTGTATCCTTTGTGCCTTTTGTTATGATTAAAGAGATTGTTTTCTGTTTCTTTGCTGCTTGCAGTTTTTCAAAATGATTCAGGAAATCAAGTTGTTAATCACTATCATAAATTAGCTTGATCATCCACTCTAATAACCCAAAGATCAAGATACTGTGTATAAAATTACTGTGATTTTTCCAATTTCTGCCGTTCAATTTTTTCTTTTTTCAGTGCAAAACCTTTGGGAGTGTGATCTATGATATTGATGCCCAATTCTTTCAGTTTCTTACAATTTTCATGGGGAAAGAACAACTTCTTTTCTATTTCCATACTGGTTCCCGCTTCACAATTAATCTTAGCTTTGATCCTTGGTCTAAAATATGATCACTTTTAATTGCTTGGTCTAAAATATGATCACTTTTAAGCCATCGTTTGATTATAGTTGAGGAACCCAACCAGAATTCTATTATCCCTCTGATATAATGTCTTTTGTGTAGGTGTCCTTCATAGATTCATGGTTATTGACTCGTAGTCCTATTAGGAAGCTACTTCTTAAGTTCATGAGGAAACCACGGCCTGGAGAAAAGCATGATGTTCTGCAAAAGCAGACCGTATATTCTTTTGGTGATCATTATTACTTCAGAAAGGAGCTCAAAATACTGAATCTTCTTACAGGGTATCAAGTTCATTCACTTCCCATTTAAGATATCTAACACTATTCACATTCCCTTCATGATAAGGTTGTTATCTCTTTACTAATATACTCTAGCACTGACTATCCATAGGTACATTTTCTTACTCGACAAACATGGTAGAATACGATGGCATGCTTCTGGATTGGCAACAGAAGATGAGTTGTCATCACTTCTGTTCTGTACATCTATGTTGCTGAGAAAGAAGAAACAAGTATCACAACTAAATGATCAAAATTCAAGGGCATTTTATTCAAGCGACAAGAACTGAGATCACTAGTCGGAATGGTCATTCTTCCCATCCTCTTTTCAGCTTTTTATTACACTTCACAATTTCTATTTCAAGATGATTGGTACTGTCCAGTGAATTCTGACTGAAGGGTTTATATACTCATCTGAAAAAGAGTTAAACGAGCTTTTAACATTCTACTTAATAAACTCAGTTAGACCATTTTTCTTGATAGGATTAGGGTTGTCCGGAGCTTTGGATCGGCCTATTTGTTTGTCGGATTATTGAAGAAGACGATGATCTTGAGAGAAACTCACTCCCCGAGAGGAATCAGTGTCTCAAGATCATCGTGAATTGTAAGGTGTGGAATGTGGATTGATTTTGAATATAAGATTTTCAATTACTTATATTACTACATAGATAGAATTCTTGAAAGAATATCAAATTAAAAGGTTTAGTATTTAACGGGTTTATTGTCTTCAAGTTAATTACAATATTGTTAAAATTGAAAGATTTGTAAATAATAGTGTCAAAACATGCAGGCTAAGTTTTAAATTTAGTTCTCAAAGGGCACTTCAGACCTACTTTTGATACAGAGCCTTTGCCCCCATTTTTGAAAGCAAAAGCACTCTGACCAGGATAAGAAAAGACACTTCTACCCATACTTATTAATTTACAATTTAAAAATAGTTTGTAGATATTATTATTATTATTATAATGTGGTCTGTGGACATTGGTTTTCACATCTATGTACATATAAATACTAATAATATGGTTGAATAAAGAAAAAAGTATGACTTCATTATTGGTAATGTAGATGATTGAATCTGCTAAATGTAGTATAGTAGTATAAACTATTGTGTCTGAAAAGTGATGAGGGCTACAAAAATTTGTGATCTCATTTATTTCATAAATTGAGCTAAAAACAGATGGGGATATTTTGGTAAAAGTGGATTAAAAGGGAAGCCCCACTTAGCTTTGAGTCCATATCTTAGGGGCAAAGTGAAAGACTTGCAATAATTGAGGCACCAAGCAAGTTAAAGTTGGTATGGCTCAAAACCCTTTTAAGAGAATGGTATCAAGAAGGTTCTTGTGTTGTTTCTTTAGGCTTTGGCATCTCAAAAAAGGGGTCTACACACCAAAGTTGTGATTATATCAAGAAAATTAATTGTTTTTCTTTTCTAAGTGTATAATATAATTAGGGTTAAATGCGCGAAACCCTTTTGTGTTAAGGAAATGTTGCGTCGGACCCCCCTGTGATACGGAAATTGCATGAGACACACGTAGAAGTTCATAAAATCGACGCCAAACCCCCAAAATCGTTAGACTTCACGGGATTGTATTGCACGCGCCTAATGTGCGAAATGAATTGATTTTTGACTGCTTTTTTGTTGTAAATTGACTATTTTAACCCTAACTTTCTTTATAAATTACTTTTACCAAAATTGCAGAAAAGCCCCTACACTTAATCAAATTTTCATAAAATTACCACATCCCCACACTCCTGCTCCAACCGGTGAAGACAATCTTGATGGCGTCGGAAGCGAGAACACAATTGATCTTGGAGTCTTCTGCATAAACAAACTTTTCATAAATTATTCTTTGATTTCAATTATTGATAAAAAAAAAAATAAAAAAAAAGAGCTACAATCACATATTCAGTCCATTCTAAAAAAGTGCTCTTAAACCCCATCACCGCCGCCGCGATATGCCAGTTTTCAAGACACCGTTCAACGGCTACTCCGTCAAATTCAGTCCATTCTACGAGAACCAGCTCGCCGTCGCCACTGCCCAGAATTTCGGCATACTCGACAACGGCCGGTTCCACGTCCTCCAGCTCGGCCCCACAATCACTGAACGCGCCTCCTTCGACACCGCCGACGGTGTCTACGACCTCTGCTGGTCGGAATCCCACGACTCGCTCATCGTCGCAGTCGTCGCCGATGGCTCGCTCAAGATCTACGACCTGTCCTTGCCGCCGGCCTCTAATCCAATCCGCTCGCTCCACGAGCACGCGCGTGAGTGTCACGGCGTCGACTTCAATACTGTTAGAAATGACTCATTTTTGAGCGCATCCTGGGATGAGAAGGAGAAGGAGAGAGAGAGACATGATCGGTTCAGATCTCTCACTCACGGTGGTTGATCGGAGAAGTAAACACAGTGAAAACGGGGAGGAGTGGACTCAGTCTCTCTCTCACTAACTCTTTGTTTGGAATTTTTTTTAATTTTTTTTATTAAACTAAAATTTATTTAAAGGGTATAACGGGAAATTTAAAGAAAAATTTAACGGAGTTAGACTCAGTTCAAAAAAAGGGTGCGTATGTTGATTTTATGAACTTCTACGTGTGTCTCATGCAATTTCCGTATCACAGGGGGGTCCGACGCAACATTTCCTTAACACAAGGGGGTTTCGCGCATTTAACCCAATATAATTATATATATATATAATGTGTATGGGACAACTTTTACCAAATAAGGGGACAGCCCACCAAGTTTAAGAGAGAATGTGATCATTAGTTTGCTCATTTGTAGCTTTTTAAATTAAGAGCAAGTCTTGTGCGAGGCCGTCTTACTGATCTGTTTTTGTGAGACGGGTTAACTCATAACCCACACTTAACAATTCATATGAAAGTTTGTGTATGAGTTCAATTCATGGGTGATAAAGATTCGTCTCATGGAAACTATCCGTGAGACCGTTTTTGTGTTTAAATTAAAGGAGCAACTTTGTTTAATTTCTTGATTTTCCTTGTTAAGTAAATGGTCACCTAAATGAAGTTTGGCAATAGTACATTACGATGTGCGTCTTTATCTCTAACTCTCTAGATGGAAAGTACAGCTAAATTAATCGTAAAAAAAAAAAAAAACTTTGGTAAAATCATCGAAATAAATATTACAAAATAAAAACAAGATAATTAATAGATAATCTTTGATGAGCTGATAACTTAGAGACATTATCTTAGGAGAAGAAACATTGTCCAAACAGTTACTAATACACATGGACTTATTAGATACATCCAGAGTGAGTCCACATTGTTTTCATCTACTATGATTATATGATTTTGCAATAATTGAAAGTTAGCTGTCACTATTTATGCATAACAAATTCATGGGTTTTGTTTGGATTATGGGATTATTTGTGAAAAGTGTGAAAAACTAAAGATTTTCTTGATTTTACCAGACTTAAAAAAGATTTATTTCTGCTTCTACCTTTTTAGAAAATATATTTTTTTAAATGTATTGATTTTGAGTTAGGTTTTGAAATGATAGCAAGAATTATTTTTTACGAAAATAAAATAAAATAAAACTATGCCAAACATACTTTAGTACAGTAAAATACAACTTTTTGAGTACAATGTACAATCATTTGAAGCATGCGATTTATCCGCGTGCATATATATACAACGTAACGTAAGCTAACCTTTTCATTCAAATCAAACTTCTCTCTCTCTCTCTCTCTCTCTCTCTCTCTCAAAATCCACGCACACATACACAACAGTATATATACATTGCATTCAGAACTGTATATATATATATATACACACATACATGTATATATTTGTAGAGATAGATTCTATATAGCAGTTGTATTGTATTGCTTACAGTGTAAGGAAAGGCGAGAAAGGAAGAGCGAGAAAAGGGGGGCGGTGTATGTTCGGAGAAATGCCGCCGGCGAGGATTCTGGTGGCAGTGGCGGCGCTGCTTTGGGCGGTGGCGGTGGGTGTGGTGGTCGGTGGTGAAGGGAAGAGCCTGATGCTGACTCTGGAGAGGGTGAGTCACGAGGGAGTGGGGATGAGTCAACTCAGGACTCGTGACCGAGTTAGACACGGTAGAATTTTACAGCAACAACCTTTAGGCGTCGTTGATTTCCATGTCGAAGGCACCTATGATCCTTTCCTTGTTGGGTATATCCATGTCTCTTCATTTCTTTCTTTGAATTATGTATGCAGATACAAATGTGTGCGTGTTATGCCTAGATTTTTCCCTTTTTTGGAAATTGATGAATTGGTCAAATATCAAAGTGTTCATTATTTCTTGCTAGGTGTCTTCTTTTGTAATGTGTTGTTTGTTCCTCTCTTGAAATTAACTTACAGTCAAAATATGTGCTTCCTTGTTACAAAAGTAGGCAGTAAACTTTACCAAAAGAATATATTCTGATTACTCTATCAAATTGATGGACTAATTCAAGTTCTTCAAGTTTTAGTCTTAGATCAATATTCTTTTGAATTTTAAGCTCACCTTTTATTTTCTGAATTTTGATACTTTCTGTGTCTTTGGAGGCATATCTATTGACTATGAGTTCACTGGAATCTATTCTGCTGGTGAATCTTGTTTATAGGCTATATTTCACGAAGGTGAAATTAGGGACACCACCAAAAGAATTCTATGTACAGATAGATACTGGAAGTGATGTGCTATGGGTTAGCTGCAATCCTTGTAATGGTTGCCCCACATCCAGTGGACTCCAGGTATATCCATCTTTCTCACCATTGTTAAGAATTGAGTGTGTGTGTGTGTGTCTTCCTTTTTGCTGATTGTAAAATTTGTTGCTTTTTTTGACAGATAGAGCTCGAATTTTTTGATATCTCCAGCTCATCAACGGCCTCACCAATCTCGTGTTCTGATCAAAGGTGTGCTTTGGGAGAACAATCATCTGATTCTGGTTGTTCGGGGCAGGATCAGTGTGGATACACCTTTCAGTATGGTGATGGCAGTGGGACATCAGGATATTATGTATATGACTCCATGTTTTTTGACTCAATAGTTGGAGATTCAATGACTTCAAATAATTCAGCACCTGTTGTTTTCGGGTAAGGAATTTTGTCGATGTTGAATTATATTATTGCATGTTATTTTTGGTTGACTAGTTACACTGCTTCACAGTTGTAGCACATCACAATCTGGGGACCTTACCAAGCCAGATAGGGCAGTTGATGGTATATTTGGTTTTGGACAACAGGGATTGTCTGTGATTTCACAGCTTTCTTCGCAGGGGATCACCCCGAATGCGTTTTCTCATTGCTTGAAAGGTGACAATAATGGTGGTGGTATACTGGTGCTGGGTCAGATAGTGGAGCCGAATATGGTCTACACTCCGCTCGTTCCTTCACAGTATGTTTTTTGATGCTTGGCAACTTCAATAATGTCTTTGTTTGCTATCATTGTTTCGTTCCTTTTATGATCTGGTTTCAATTGAATTTAATCAAATTTTCCACTTTTCCTACGACATAGCATCTGGGATTTTTTCTGTTCTAGTTATTCCTGAACCAACCAATTTATCTACGCTTAGAGTCTGTTCATTCAGAGGGATACCATGATTGAATGGAACCTTTTCATATATGACATCAACATGTCAATAAATCTTTTAAATTTTCTAAGGTTCCATTAGAAAGCTGTGTTCATTGTGTAAGTAACTTTTTCCGTTCCTGCAATATAGGTATGATCTTTTCTCAGAAAGTTTACCAGGCACCTAATGCTCGTTTTGGAGCTCATTAATGCTCTTCACAGTCAATAAACTAATAGTTCCGTACTATAGACTTCTCTCTCAACTAGTTAGATGTGCTATCAACACAGCAATTTGATATATTCTCTGTTTCAAATTTTTCAGGCCACATTACAATGTAAATCTACAAAGTATTGCTGTGAACGGGCAGACACTAAACATAGACTCATCAGTGTTTGCAACTTCAAACAACCGAGGAACTATTATCGATTCAGGAACAACATTAGCATACCTTGCAGAAGAGGCTTACGATCCTTTTGTTACTGCAGTATGTGAATTGTTATTATATTTTATTTGACTGATGCTCATTAGAATTTAATGTTCATTAGACATTTATATCATTTGATGCCAAACATTTAAAGTGCCTTTTGTTCTGCAGATTACGCAAATTGCTTCACAGTCTGTGCGCCCCGTTCTTTCTAAGGGGAACCAGTGCTATCTAACTACCTCCAGGTTTTTCATCTAAAATGCAGGATTCTCGTTCACAAATCATTGTAACCAATTCCCATCCTTGTCTTATTTTTCTCCCTTTTTTCTCTCCAGTGTCTCGGAAATTTTCCCTCCAGTTACTTTAAACTTTGCTGGTGGTGCATCCATGACTTTGAGGCCCCAAGATTATCTTTTGCAGCAGAATTCTATTGTAAGTCAACATTTTGTGTCTTTTTTTTTTTTTTGGAATTTCTTGGATACTGGTATTGATGTTCATTATAGATGGTGGATATTCTTGCTTGGAATTCATACATGATCTAAATCAAATTGAATTTCCTTTCTTATGGAACCTTGAAATGATTGAAAAGTTTATGAACAGCTCTGCATTCACTAGAATTTGATAACATGCAATGGTTTGCTTGTTTAGGCTGGTGCTGCAGTGTGGTGTATCGGGATTCAGAAAATTCAGGGACAAGGAATTACGATTTTAGGAGGTATAGATCTTGTAACATCTGCTTTGTCCAAATTGTACCACGTCTAATATGTTTTAGTTAACAATTTATATTTTCAAATATTTTTCTTACATTGGACTATGATTGAGATATGGACACGTTACATTAGTATTAATTTTTTCATCCATTTCTTCAGACCTCGTCCTGAAGGATAAGATTGTGGTGTACGATTTGGGCGGTCAAAGGATCGGATGGGTGAACTATGACTGTAAGTTTTGCTACATTCTTTTTCCTCTCGTCTCCTCTTAACCCCAACACCTACTTGACTGATTCATTTAACTTCCTATCTTATTAGGTTCGTCATCTGTCAATGTCTCATCGACCAGCAGTACAGGTAAAACTGAATTCTTCAATGCTGGACAAGTCGACAATAACTCAGCAAGTTACAATGTTTTCAGGCTAAAACCGAGCACCATTATACCCCTTTTTTTGTTGCATATAGCATTCTTTGGCATTCTTCCATTCTTGTAATGTTTATTTATAAGGCTATAACATGTTTGTAAATTTAAAATTTTTTTCGCTAGTTTTCTTTAATTTATAGTCATCATAATCAGGCAGTGTTTGTTGTATACTAGATTGCAGGATTCTAAGTTCAGACCTTTTTCTTGATTGGTGTAGAAATCCCATTTCATCTTATTGTTTGGGAACACAGAAGAAAAACGCACACTTCTATTTTAAGGAGCGTTTTATACGAATATAGTGATATGAGATCATTTTTAGAAGATTTGTTTGAACTCAAATCGAGTCGTTATCAAACAAGTTTAAATATAAATTTGAAGATTTGAATAGTTCTTTGTTCGATATAAATTTGAAGATTTGAATAGTTCTTTGTTCGACTCAAATTGTATCATTTACAAGTCCGTAGAAAAGTCATGTGAACAACAAATTCAAATTTTAATGTATATTACTTTTATTTCTAAACACTAACCACAAAAGCTTGTTCCTTATGTGAACAACACGTTCAAATTTTAATCTATATTACGACTTCATCAAATGCATTTATTTCTAAACTACCACAGAAACTCAGAGCAAGATCATTCCACGGATAATTTACAATATATCCTTCTCTATATTACTACTTTTTATCAAATTTTTTTATTTCTAAACGTAGGTACAAAAGTTCAGGTAAGATGATTTCACAGATCATTTACGACATCATATTCATTCATAAAGTGGACCTGTCTCCTGATTAAATTGGATTTCTATAAAAATTAGTAAAAAGAGACCAATTCCTCTCATGTCAAAATTCAATTCACTTTGAGCCCTAAGATAAAATTCAATATTTTGTTTGAAAGATCTACCTAAAAGAAAAACCCTTCGGACTCTCTATTTGGATGAAGTGATTTGAAAGGAGTGGATTTTTCTATTTGGATGAAGTGATTTGAAATGAGTAGATTTCAAATCCTCTGAAGTTAAAGTATATTTAAAATTCACCAAAATGACTCCAAAATTAATTTAAAATAAGAACAATGACTTTCAAATTCACATACATCCAATCACTACTGGTGTGTTTACTATTATAGATTTCAAATTCATCCATCCAAATGAATACTCAAATTTGATAACAATCTAGAACTTCTCAAAGCAAAGTACTGTAATCTTCTTCACTATTAACATGAAATGAACACCAAAGCAATGCTACTTTAATAAAACATTAAACTCATCAAGCAACGATACGTTCAACAAAGATTCAACTCATCAATAGCGTCAAAGAATGATGAGATGATAATAGTCAGAATAACATTTATATGTTGAAGAGAGCCAGATATGCTTAGCTAATGAAAGAAGATGGTATCACCACTACCAGGCAAAAATAACAAAAAAGTTGATTTGAGTTGCGACAAAATACGAATAACACTTGGTCTTTCCTTCAGCAGTAGAACATAACGTTCTTCACATTGTCCTTAATGCTGGGAAGAGGACGAACCTCCTTGTTTTTGTCCCTCGTTGGTGCTGCAACACCAGCACTTGCCGATCCACTGTCTGAAGCCTCAAGCCCTTCAATGTAATAACGGGCACGAAATGCTGCTAAATGGGCATAGTAGGCGGGTGGCACTGCAAAATGAAACAAATTTTCCAGAGTTATAGCACAACGTTACCACAACATTTAACATGTATAATCAAACTGAAGATTGTTTTACCTATGGACACTGATCGAGTACACCTGGCATATCTGAAAAACGAGAAGTGAAGTGTGTTATAAAAAAGACATCAAGAGATCGAAGTAAAAGGAGATGCCAAGAAAGAAGAATACTCACGTGTAACAGAGGTTATTTGTTAACTGTTGGAGTCCATCTGCGGTGAAGTTATTCTCATCATACAGGACATGATAGTGGGCAGGGCGGCTCGTGCCCTGCATGAGAACAAACATAAGATTTATGTGTGCATTTTACCATAAATAATAATAATTCATGTATCTAACGAAGAATATTTACTACTAATATTATGATTTTAATTCATGGATCATGAAAATTTTAAAAGTATTGTACCTGGATTCCTGCATGGCTACATAGGTAAAAGTCAAATTCAGTGGGATGGCATATCATCGTATCAACAACAGTACCTAATAAAAAATGCTTGAAAAGTTAAATACAATACAGAATATATAGACAGGAAATACCCATGCAGTAACCTGATTTCAAAATCAATACCTGGCAAAATGTTGCCACTCCTGTCAGTAGACGAGCGATCATTATGATTAGCAGGAAAGAGACGAGTATGGTGTCTCTTTTGCACCACAACAAATGTCACTCTTGGCATATAATTTTCCTCAATAGACATACAAGCCTGATGAAAACAAGAAATTAGCTCTTTTCCAAACACAAATTTAACTGCAAAGTGCATCACCTCCTAAAAACTTAGCATAACTTTAATGAATAAATGACAGCATACCTTTCTGATAGCATCCACTTCATAGAGTAAAACTTCTTTGAACTGCCCTTCACTGACACCATCCCTGCAATTTGAAAATCAGAATGTATCAAATAACAAGTCAAAGTCACAAACAAAAACATAACAAACGCGAACATTGCTAACCTGTAAAATAAGATCCTGTGAGGTTTCATGTTAGTGGACTTGTAGAAGGACATCAACAGTTCCCTGCAAATGGAAATTATGAGTCGACTGCTATAAAAAAAAATTAAATTAAATTAAATAGATGTGCAAAATTATCAGAGTAGGCAAAATCTAACCTTATCATTCCTCCATGAATTGTTCCCCGGTTAGCATCTTGCTTTGTCCAATAAAGATCCTGGATGATCTCTTCCCTATGTCCTTGAGCAGATACAAGCCCTCTGTATTTCGATACTTCAGGCCAATCCATAGAGGCCACAACCTGAGATACCGATAACTCCACTTCTTATTATGCAATTCATTTCAATGCAATTGAGAAAGGCGAGGGTTCGAGAGTGTAGAGAACACAATGAAGATGTTACATACAGCAGCTATGGACGGGCAGGAATCTTCTCCTGGTTGAGGATGAGTCACGTCAGCACCAAAAACAATGGTGGGGCGGTCGGTAAGGTAGATCATTTTTCTACACATTGCCTGCTCCAGAACTGTGTTTCGCCCACCAACCTAGTAAAAAGATGAAGAAAATAAATTAAATAGTAAACAAAGACATAAAAGTTTTGGTTTAAAAGTTAGGAACAAACCTTAACATTGATTTTCAATGAAACATTCTCCATGTACTGTTTATTGCCTTTCGCCACCTGCTTGGGCTGACAACATTGCGAGACAATCCCCAACTCCAACTCAGTTTCACAAACTCGCTTAATTGTCCCTGTGGAGAGCAGGAAATGTAAGTAGATATTAAACCAAGATTTTAATGAGTTTCAGACAGCAGAGGATGTAACCAACCATAAGACCCAGTCTGGTCAGGCAATATAACAATGAGTAGTTGAAGTCTGTTGCCAGTCTTAGAACAGGCAGCCTCAATATCAAACAAGGCCTTCTCAATTTGGCCTGGATGACCTGGACGTATAGGAACTAGAGGTCTTGGATTAAACTCCTGAAGACGGAAAACAAATTAGCATCAATATCACTTCAAAATTGCATGAATGTGAAAGAAGAAACAAAACAAAACATACCATGCCCTTGCTGCAGCACATGTTTATCAACTCTCCACAGAATCTATTAACAATATCTAGATTAGTCCTTGAAAAGTTGATGCACGTCCAGAAATCTACCTTTCCACCATTTATCAGTTTCTAGACAACAAAAGCTAGTGTTATAAGAAACCAATCGTAGAAGCAGTGTTACCACAACCTTTTTAAAGGAGGAGCACACTGCTTATAACTTCATAAAATCAGATGTATCAGAAACAACAATGTCATACTCTTTGATGATGGTCAGAAACAGCTAGAGTTAAATGCTGTAGCAGGGTGCAGATAGCAGCACCAAAAAATAAGTAAATGAAACTCAAGTCAGCAAAATAAAAATACCTTGTTTATCATGTTCCATTGACCGACACTTGGGGCCACAAGTCTCTCTCGCCCAGTTTCATGATATCTCAACTGGCAACTCAAATAATGAGTAAGTCATAAGTTAACAAGAGGA
This sequence comes from Scutellaria baicalensis, assembly GCA_005771605.1. Taxonomy (NCBI): domain Eukaryota; kingdom Viridiplantae; phylum Streptophyta; class Magnoliopsida; order Lamiales; family Lamiaceae; genus Scutellaria; species Scutellaria baicalensis. Next base: position 43,600,545 of record CM016721.1, read on the forward strand.
TGTGAAAAAGGCACTAGTTGGAGGACATACCGTGGGAGGAGGCAAAACACGTGCCTCAATTGAGGCAAGTTCAGGCCTAACTTCAATGCCAAATTCTTTGTTCACAAGAACATCTTTATTGTAGTCGTTATGAGCCACCATCTGTGAAAATAATTAACAACGAAAAGGAGAATTAGGGAGTAAACACCACAAATTTATTCAGGAAAAATAATCACACAAACATGCCTTCCTTATACTATTCTCTCTGTCGTGAGGGCGCTGGCATGTGGCCCTCAGCAATGCAGTCACTTGTCTTTCATTTAACCTTTTGGAGTACCGCTGACCATCCACAATTTTGCATATCTATGCAAAGAGAATAAAACAATCTATTAAAAAACTTTCAGAAACCATAAAATATAAATATAATATAATATAAGATGAAACTTACCTCCATGGGGATATAATTGGGTTTCGTATCACTTCCTGCCTGAATGGTTTGCAGATATGGATACCTAAGATTAATGTTGTACTTCTGGCGAAAATACTGAGCAACAGATACTCTTGCCCCAGTTTCAGCCAAGGTAAACCTGGTATACCCAAAAAAAAAAAAAGGATTGACATTCACCAAAAACTAACAATATTATCAAACAGATGGAGAAATGCCTAAATCCTGATTACAGATACATAGCTGATAGCACACGATCAATGATCCAAGATATCTTACTGAGTAGGTTGACTAAACTTTAGATAACTACATCATATCTTAAATTTATTTACAAGCAAAACCTGTTTTGAAAACACCACTACTAAGCACTATTAGAAACATCATATTAGCTTTACATCAGTTGTTGTGCTGGTTCAGTAGTTATGCTTGCAATCTTGTGCCGTTTGATGTGTCCCTGATGATTGATTTCAACCCTGACTCCTTTTAGAGCTTTTTTCACCTAAGATAAAACAAATAGATTTTTTCACCGAAGAAAAGAAGTAAAAGTACCTTCTCTTAATAATGAAACAATAAAAGAAAGAGATACCTTAATACGATCTTGGTCAGAAAGAGGTCTAGATAGATCTCTGTTTAGGTACTTAGCAACATAGTCAGTAACCACAATAGGTTCATAAAATGCTCTAGCAGACATGTCTACAACACATTGAACCATACAAAGAATATCACAAAGCATGAAAGATTGTGGCAGCTCTGCATTAAAAAGCAGCAGAAAAGTGCACTAAAAGAAAACAAAGATCATAATGTTACTAAATTGATACCGATATTCAGTGAGAGGCCCATCTGAGTTGGACGAAGACTCTGGTAAAAACCTTTCCAATATTCTAGACCATTACCAAGCTCCCCTGCATCACCCAATGAAGGAGCAAAAAAGGATCTTCCAACTACTCCATATCTGATGTTAAATCATAGAGTAAGAATATGATGAGTACATCACATTTAAACAAAACTGTGTGCATGTGCATGTGAATATATGTGTGGGAGAAGACGAAAAGCAAACCGCTTAGAAGGACTCTCCCTAAGAACCACATCAAGAACTTGTAGAGTCTCCTGGGGCAAATCATGTTGTCTACCCTGTAAGAACTGGAATAGGTGATGAAGATCTGGTTTTGAGGCATATTTAATTGAGACTCGAAATTCTCGGTCTTTCCTGCATACAAGAAGGCACAAATGTTGTTTTAAGACTCAAAAATGGAATTATCACGGAATAAATGGAGCAGAAAACCTTCTAAGAAACACTTTAGCAATTTGACCTCAGTTCTTTATGCACAAAACAATTCAGTGTACATATAATCACATCATATGATTTTTGGGTCTTAGACAAGAAAGTCACCTGGTTTGACCATCTTTATCATCAAGTTTCACAACAAAATCCTTTGAATTAAAGGGAAATGGTCCAGCAGTGTAGCAACTCTTTCCCCCGTCATAAGCGAACCTTCTCTTACCCAAATGAGATGCATGGTAAGAATCTTCAAGTTGTTTCATAATATCTCTACAGACTTTCTTCGATAAGACCTCTGGAGATATTGTAACCTGAAAAAGAATGGTTAGAACAAAGTTACACATATACAAATACTAGTAAATGAGAACATATACCCTACAAACTACAGCCATATAACAGTGTGCATAACTGATATCATTCACACAAATGCAATAGCACACCAGTACAAATACCAGTAAATGGTAACATAAACATAATAAACGATATAGCAACATCACACAATGTGTATAAATCGATCATACACACATATGCACATCTACGGCAGCACACGAGTAGACATCATACGAGATTAACACAAGTAAATGGAGATTATGTAAACAAAACAGTGTATTAACTGAGAATACCCAGCCATACATGTAAATTTAACCATATATACACACACAAAATCATATACATAAAATATTGTGTATACATCTATACACAAAAAAACAAGTCGCATAAACCAAAAATAAAGTTGTTTACACAGAGAATAATCATTTCAAACCAAAATAACACTAAACAAAAATTACACGAGAACTCACATCATACTGGTGTAGATCTCGATCAGCCACTTTCACAAAAAAGTGATTCGCCTTCACCATAACTTTCCGTCCAGCAACACCAATCCCCGGCCGCGGCGGATTTCTCACCGCTCTCGATGAACCCGGCGGCAAGTTTTGTTGTACCGGCGCAGGATTCACCACCACAGGCGCCGGAGGCGCTGAGACTGAAAGCCTCCCCATGTCCTGCGTAATAGCCGCCGCCGGTTGAGCCAACAAAGTAGATGGAGGAGCATTGCTTCCTCCACCGCCTCTGCCTCCACCCCGTGCAGGTTGCTGGCCACGACCAGAGCCCGGCGGTTGTTGTTGCTGTCCCCGGCCACGTCCGGACCCACCACCACCACGTCCGGACCCACCACCGCCACGTCCTTGACCTCTTCCCGACATTCTCGCAGAGGATTCTCAGTGTGGGTGATCAACTTTTCAAATCACAAAACCACTCAGAATTTCCAGGAGAGTGGTGGGGGGTATATATAGGGGGAAGGCGGAAACGGAGGGGCAGTGGTGGCTGTCTGGCTGACGTGTGGGGACAGGCTTCGAATTTTTATAATTATTACTTTGATTTCATTTTTTATCGTACGGTTCCTACAGTTACATGCTAAAGCGCGTTTGTGGTTAAAAGCGTAGCCCGTGGATCTCGTGAGATAACTGCTGGGAACTGGAGCAACAGCACGGAATGGAACTGTGGGGAATGTTGGTTTGCGGGTACGGGCGCCAAAAAGGAATTATCTAATTTTAATTGTACTGTTACGTAAAAAAAAATGACCGCAGTGAACACGTTAACAAATTTTTTGAAGGACCATTTTACCCTTGACGTTTCAATTAAATATCTATTTTGCCACTGACAATTTCCTTTCTTATTATATATTTCTGAATTTCCATAATTCATACACTATAATTGGGAGCATTTATAGAATATTCAAATGTAGTTACTAAGAAAAGTCTAATTTCCATATTTTTAAACACAAATTGTTGTAATTATGGATATCTTCATTTCAAAATTATTGTTTGTATACGGAACGAAATAGATATAAATTTAATTTTATTCATCTTTAGGATTCAAACTGAAATATATATTTGACAAATATTAAGTATATTATTTATGAACACGGTAAATCTAATTCGTAATATTACATCTTTAAATCGGCATAATCTGAAATATTTAATCGTATTGAATTTTCTTTTCCATCGTTAGTTTGGAATAATAATTATTATTATAACTTTTATAACGCAAATTGTTGTAATTGTTGATTTCTTCAAATCAAAATCATTGTTTATATACGGAACGAAATAGATATAAATTTAATTCATTTATCATTTGAATTCAAACTATATTAGAAAAATATTAAGTATATTATTTATGATCATAGTAAGTATAATTCGTAATATTGCATCTTTAAATCGGCACAATTTGAAATATTTAATAGTATTGAATTTTCTTTTCCATTGCTGGTTTGGTATAATAATAATTATTATAACTTTTATAACGCAAATTGTTGTAATTGTTGATTTCTTCAAATCAAAATCACTGTTTATATACGGAACGATATAGATATAAATTTAATTAATTCATCATTATAATTCAAACTATATTAGAAAAATATTAAGTATATTATTTATGAACATAGTAAGTCTAATTCGTAATATTACATCTTTAAATCGGTATAATTTGAAATATTTAATTGTTTTGAATTTTCTTTTCCATCGCTGATTTGGAATAATAATAATTATTATAACTTTTATAACGCAAATTATTGTAATTGTTTATTTCTTCAAATCAAAATAATTGTTTGTATACGAACGAAATAGATATAAATTTAATCCACTAATCTTTAGAATTCAAACTATATTAGAAAAATACTAAGTTTATTATTTATGAACATAGTAAGTCTAATTCGTAATATTACATCTTTAAATCGGCATAATTTGAAATATTTAATAGTATTGAATTTTCTTTTCCATTGCTGGTTTGGAATAATAATAATTATAATAACTTTTATAACGCAAATTGTTGTAATTGTTGATTTCTTCAAATCAAAATCGTTGTTTATAAACGGAACGAAACAGATATTAAAATTTATTAATTCATCGTTAAGATTCAAACTTAAATATATATTAGAAAAATATTAAATATGTTAATTACGAACACGGTAAATCTAAATTGTATTATTACATTTTTATATCGGCATAATTTGAAACATTTAATAGTACTGAATTTTCTTTTCCATTGCTGGTTTGAGAACATATAAAATAATTTTTGTAACGCATTTTGTTGTAATTGTGGATACCTTAAAATCAAAATCATTGTATATATATGGAACAAAAGAGATATAAATTTAATTCATTCATCTTTACGATTCAAACTGAAATATATATTAGAAAAAATATTGAGTATATTATTTATGAACACAGTAAGTCTAATTCGTAATATTACGTCTTTAAACCGGCATAATTTGAAATTTTTAATATTATTGAATTTATTTTCCATTCTCGGTTTAGAATAATAATAATAATTCGTAATATTACATCTTTATGTCGACATAATTTGAAATATTTAATAGTATTGAATGTTCTTTTCCATTGTCGGTTTGGGCAAAAAAAAAAACTTTACTAATGCAAATTTTGTAATTGTGGATTTCTTCAAATCAAAATCATTGTTTATATACGGAACGAGATAGATATAAATTTAATTCATTCATCTTTAGGATTTAAACTCAAAAATATATTAGCAAAATCACTGGCTATGTTTGGATTGAAATTAATTACAAAATCATAGCTTTCATTTATTATTATTTTTTTATGTATTTGTATAGATTTTGAATATATTCCAAAATGAGTAGATTTAAATTTTCAAATATATATTACAAATAACTCACTTCTTAAAAATGCCAGTAGAATTATTGAAATCAAATATTAAGTTTTTCAGATACATATCAAATAAAATCAAAAGCATGTACGTGTATATATAAATATATACATATGACTCCTCAAATATATCAGTTTTAATTTCCACACAATAATACAAATTATAACTAGAGGAAAATGTTAAAATGTTCACTGACGTTTAATAATCTCATCTCTTCGTTATATGAAAAATTAAATAAATTAATACTTTATATATTTGACACATCAGCGGTGGACATGTTTAATATGTTTGTGGTGAGTCGGATAGCAGGATTGTATAAGTGGATATTTATATAACTCATTAAATATCTTTACCAAAATAATTTCACATATGTATACACATTGTTGTGCTACTCTACCCTCATGGCACTTGTTAAATATATAATATACTTATTAATTATCATTTTTATAATTCATGAATTATTATGAGTCACGTATACAACAGATTAATTAATTATTATTCTTAATTATAATTCGAAGATGAGATCGTCATAAAACAATTTTTTTTTAATTTGGAGATGAGACTATTAATCAGAAAATAATATCATTATACATGGATATACTAAAAATTGTTTTTAGTGGACATTATATATATATATATGAAGTAAATACTTTTAAAATGTATCATAAAAAAAGAAAAAAACACTGTAGAAGTTATTGTGTGACCATAATGATTAAATGGTAGATTCATGGTGTAACGTCTACTGAATCTCCCAACTTATACGATACAAGTGACACGTCAGCCACCAGCTAAATGATGTCCAACTCGCCACTCTAACCTCGTTTTTCGCACTCGCCCATCCAACGCTTTTGAGTTGGATCGTGGCACGCACAAGACACTTCAAAGCGCGCGTGGAGTTCAGTTATTGAAAGTTAGGCTAGGATTAATGTGTACGGAAATCTGAAGGGGCGGACTCTGGTCCGTACAAACGTGGTGCGCGATACGTTTCATGTTGTGTTCCTAAATTTTTTAAATGAGTTTTTTTTTTAATTAGTAAATGAGCATATAACTTTGGACTGGAATTTAAATATCATTATTTTTATATATGAGAAAAAAAAATAACACTCAATTATAATTTGTGTTCGAAATACCAATTCTTATAGATGTACAAGTTTTCTTTTTTATCCTTTGATCACCACTAATAATTGTTTGATGAAGGAAAATGTTGTAAAAAATACATTCAAAAGCTCCATTTTTCATGTAATGCTAAAAAGAAAAAAATAATAATCATAGAGTTACACAAATAATTAAATAATTCTCATTTACAAGTAAATTTCTGATACAAACTTTTCGTAGTATTGAATTGAATAGTGTCTTTTGTATAAATTTCGTCGCAACTTTCTTAGGATATCTTTTCCAGATTTTTTTTTCAATGGTTCAAACATATCCAAAGTTCCTCAATTATATAAAATCAATCTAATTACGAGTCTCATCAATGAAATTCCTAACTTCGTCATTGAAATAAATTTATCCTATTTCCTAAAAATAGTATATAGCATAATAACTTGATAGAACCTAAATCATAGTTGCAAAATTTTAAAAAATAAAAAAATCAAATAACATTTATTCATGGAATGTGTATCAACACTATCAATTATAAATGTGCATAAAAAATGTATTAGTCATATTATAATTCGTTTACTTATTATTCATTATAATGAAATTAATCATAAGGTCTAAATTTGTGTTATTGTGTACATATATATATTTATTTATTTTGTCAAGTTCATCCACATTCATATAACATATTAATCTCTAGTACTCTCTGAACAAACAAAAGCTAAAGTTGATTTTCAGTACACAACAAAAGTAGGAATACCCTCCTCTCTAAGCAACCATAAAATATTTTGGCAATATAATTCCAATTTCGGAATTGAAAATAATAACTTGAGAAGTGGAAAAGTAAATAAAATATAGTTTGAACAGATTATTTGCAAGAAAAGAAAAATGCAATGGTGAATATTTGTTGCAAATATCTTTTGAAATATTAGGTTTTAATTAGGAAAAAGTACTTAAAAAAAAAATTGTATTTGTATTTTAAGTTGAAGGTTCACACACTCAAAACTTCACATGAAATTGGCCAAACTTAATTATTGGAAAAGGAGAAAATTCGAGGAAATTATATGCCTAATTTAAAATAATTGTACTATATTCTGCTTTTCGTCATCGTGTAATACGTGTAATTGCTTTCGACAGCATCACATTTTCATTTTCCACTCTGTTTAGTGGAAACTTCTCATGTGCTGATTTTATGGGGTGGGACCCTTCATTAAAGTTTTAATCTTCACTCTTTTTTAATTTAGTTTTAAAAAAATCACCTAACACAGTTTTACGAATAGTTTTTACAAGATAAATTATTTTAATCAATAAATCAAATTCATTTTCAGTAATTTATATGTGGATCTGGAGTGTTGGTTGTGAGGTAACCTGTTTTATGGGAACATGATCCGTGAAACGGTTTTACAGAAGACTTTTAGCTGCTGTTTAGTTTTAATTTTTTTCCCGTTTCTTATGATTAAGTTCATAATTCATGATAGAGAATTAAGTTCATCATTAACAATGTTTTCCTTGTTGATGTATTCTTTTATGAAAACTATATATTTAGTACTCATGCAACAAAATTGAATCATAATTATGTAAATGTAGTATACATCAAGATTAATAACTCAACTCTCTTGGGTTGATAAAAGTACATAATTTATTATTTATTAAAAAAATACATGTATTTAACAAAAAGATAGAACTTTTACTGGATTATCCTATGGATGTAATATGATAATTAAGACGGGTCAAATTATAAACATATAATCCACAACTAAAAATCAACATGTAAAAATGAGTCGGCATCGTGTTGTTGAAGTTTCGTTCAAAAAGCTTATCTCGGTAAATTAATGTATATTTAAAATTTATATAAAAGGTGTTGCTAAAATCAATAAAGTGCAGTATAGTAAAAGCAGAAGGCTGGAGAATAAAAGTTGTTCTTTCTTTGAAATTAAGGTTTAGCATCATCCTAAGATTTGACTCCAAGTCTCTTTTCTTAGAAGCTTGAAAATGATTTATTCAACAATATTCTTACTATCAAAAATATTTAAATATGCATCATGAATAACTTTTAATATATTTATTCATAATAATTGTACCTTATAAAACTATAAAAAATAAAATTAATAAATATATTAAACATTTAAAATTTCAACGATTTGAGCATATTAATATATTCATGAGGATAGAGTAATATGATTGGCCGAATTGTATCCTATTAGTTTGAATCAAAAATGCATACGATTCCCATATGATTATGTTTGGTCCTGACTTTAACATTAAAATGACTAACACTCAAAAATTTACTTGAAAAATAATAGATTGAAAAAAAAAAAAAGACTTCTTTGCAAGGGATCAAATTTGGAAATATACCCAATAAATAATAATTTTAAAAATAAATTGGCATGTGATGTGACTAGGGAAAATAGGTAGTAATTTTGTTGGTCATAAGTCAATTGTATGAACATGGTCCACACTTTTGTCCTTTTTGGTTGAAAATGCCTTTAATTCATATCTCAATCCATTGCTCATTGCTTGTGCTCAAATTGCTCACATCATTAACTAACTAGCCATGACAAAATCATATTATTTCTTAAATAAATAATCATTGGTTTATTTAATTTCAGATTATTTCAACCAGGAGTTTCGTAGTTCAAGTGATATTTCATCACCGATTAGAGTTCAAACTGAAACATTGTTCCTTATCGAATTCTTATCGATTGTAAAGTTGAGGTGGCCGTCAGCAGTTTATTTATCTCTCAAAAATAATAAAACTCGTTTTTCCCTATTAGGTCTACTTGTCCAAATTTGACCGGTGGTCGGTGGACATACTTATGTGCTCTACTATTGCCTTGTTTATGTTTTCTTCATTTTTATTCTTAAAACTTATATTCGATTTATTTGGTTTTTGATACAATTTGATTGGCATGAGTGTTAACATCAACGTGTCACGTTTTAGTATGAGGTTATTTTCCAATATTTTGAACATATTTTCTCCTAATTAAACTTAACTACTATATTTAAAAGTGTATAGAACATTGGGATTAAAATGGAGATTTCACACTTTGTTAAGAAGTCCAATATATTCCGGCCCAAACCGTGGACTAATGTAGATAATAATTTTGGTCATAAAGCCCATTGTTGCTTAAAAGAATAATTATGACCATTAAAATTCACTTTACGTACCCAATACAAAATAATAATAATTAATTAATTAACGGCTAACTCCAATTCATAATGATATATGAATGTTCATAATAATCCTATTGTGTATTTTCATCTCCAAAAAGTGATGTAATTATCTTTGCACCAAGAATTCTGAACCACCACTTATGCGCCAAACTTTCTACAGGTCAAAGTCGTGTGCCATATTTTTCCTTCACAATTTATGTTTTCTTTATTAATTAACACTAAAATTATGTATACTATTGGAGATGGTGTAAAATAATATTTTATTAGTTTAATTTCGTGAGATAGATTGCAATTACCAACAACGTAAATCAACTTTCATATATTCAACTCTATTTTGTGGACTATGAATTATGAGTTCACCCTAACTCGTAAAACTATATTTTTAGACCGTTTAACAAAATACTTGTTTAGAAAAAATCAAAATAATACATTGCTTTTGAAGCTTTGTACCCAAATATTATGATTACTATGAAAGAAAAAACAAAATATTGTTTGAATGATTTATGTACCAAACATGGCTTACTTTTTCTTTTTGTCTTCCTTTTTCTCCACCATATATTATGATGATAACCCAAAAGATAGATAAATCATGTGGTAAAAATTAATCAGCCACAATTTTAAAATTTTTGGATACATCTCGATATATTATAGTAATCAAATTATTTTATAATTAGTACACATCCCGCGTATCACATGATATTATTTTAAAATAATATTATTAAAAATTAATATAAAAAATTAATACATTTTGAGTATGAAATAACAATGCATTGAATACACATGCTGGATCAAAAATGTTATTCAACGAAAACTATTTTCATATTCACATGACTTTGAAAAATATTTGTATTGTCAATTTGTAGGTAATACATACACTTTAACCATATTTTCAAATTAAAATTTAAAGGTAAATTAAAATATATAAGATACATTATATTTAGTATTTTTATTAATTTGTATTAACATAAATTAACATCTCATTTTCTATTATTATTTAATTTAATGTATATTACTATATTCGTATTAACATATATTTATAAAAAACTTAATATTAACATATATTAATCAGCAATCAATAACTTTTTTTCATGAGTTTACTGATTTTTGTTGTTCTTAAAATCATATTTATATACTCACATGACCTAAAAAGTATATGAACATATTATTCTTATTCATGATATGCTTGATTTAATTTTTTTTCCCAATTTATAATGATTATATTTATTAGCAATTAGTTTATACATATTAAAATGTATTACCCCATTACAATATCTTGACTTAAATTTCATAGGCTATAAACTGTTATTAATCATCAATTTCATAGGTTACTAATTGTTAGCAATTATCTTTACATGAATTAATTAAATTAAATTATATATATATATATTAAAAAATTTGAGTGAAATGAAAGATTAAACGGACATTATTGGTTATTAAAGTGATTATCCATTCAATTATTTGGACAGAGCCCAAATACTCGTGGAGTGTGTGGATTGGTCCATTTAAGGATTTGAAAATAGCCCAATCCAATTGTTTCATTTGCCATTTGGTCCAATAATCCTTGGGTTATATCATGTTATAACTTATATATACGACATTATTATTATATATATTTTTTCACTTTTAGAGGTGATATATAATTTTTTCCATAGCAAAAATTACACGAGATATTATTAAATGAGATTCTTTATTTTACTATGTGTCTTATTTAGTTTAATAATAAATGTTTATTGGTTAATAATATTTATTAATCAATAATACAATAAATTTGGATAGAAAGAAGGCACTTAACTTAATCTGCAGTTCCAGAAAGTTCCCCAACTGAGCCTCATATTTTCTTTTCGAAATTCAATACAGAAATTAAAAAAGTTATAATAAACCGAAATTAGATAGAATAATCAATTCCCCCTCTTTTCTTTCTAAAAGTGGACAGCAAATAAACCCTAATTTCACACAATATCTGCGTCTGTCGAGCACAGTGAGAAGCCAAGGGCTGAGATTTCTGCGAGCTCCCTGCGATCTCCGTTCAAGGCTCTTCAAATTCTCTGATTTGGTCGGAATCGGTTGATGGCGGAGGAGGCAGCGGTGGACAGGAATGGCGGCGATCGGAGCGAGACGAGCGACTACACGTCGGAAGATGAGGGGACAGAGGAATACCGGCGAGGTGGATACCACGCCGTGCGGATCGGTGACACTTTCAAGCATGGAAGATATGTTGTCCAGAGCAAGCTTGGGTGGGGCCACTTCTCCACTGTTTGGCTTGCCTGGGATATCCAGAAATCTGTGCGTTTCCATATTCATTGTCTACTTTATTGTTTGCGCTGGTTAAATTTCTCCAATGATTTACCGTTTACGTAGACTTGTGTATTGTAGGTCATTATAATTATTCGCCAGAGATCTCTGATACTCTGTGGTATTTATTTTCGTGCAATACCTCTTTTTTGTATGGTGTATTTCTAAGTTAGTGTGTTCTGATGAGTGGGGGAGTGTATAATTGTATGTATCAACTTTTCCTCATGGCTGTTTTTTTTTTTTTTTGGTTAACGTGGTATTGATTGGATAGCAGCATTTTCTCTAGAAGATTTAAGTGGTTTTGGTTTTATAAATAACAGTTTAGCTCACGTTTGATTCTTAGAGTTGGGTCCTGGTTTCTACGAAGAGGATATAGTTGTGTACTTGGACTATGACTATTTGCTCTCCATAATTCTGTTTTTCTGATAAGACTTTTTGTTGAACTCTGTTGCCGTTTTTTTTCTTGTTTTTTGCAATAGCTTTTGCGTTTTTCATTTTGTTATTATATAGGTTTCAACATGCTTGAGCATGTCATGTTTCTGGTTGATCATCTTGCTTCAGTTATTTGTCTATAGAACAATGATTACCCATCAAGATATTTTATGTTCTGTCTATCCTCTAATTTTTTCCTGATATAAAATGCGAAGAAATGTACATGGTGACTTTGGGTGAAACTGTACGAGCTTGTTGATTTTTTCTTTTTACGAGCTTGGAGGAAGATGTCTATCCTCTAGTTTCTTTTAAGGAAAGAACTTATATGAATGTGTACTGTTGCCTGAGCATTTTAATGTAAGATGGTTGTAGTCAATGAACAGCAGTCATTTATTTATCTTCCTTTTATTTTATTTCTGGTGATAGATATATGTAGCTCTGAAAGTTCAAAAAAGTGCACAACACTACACAGAAGCAGCAATGGATGAGATCACCATTCTGAAGCAGATTGCGGAGGGAGATCCTGAAGATAAGAAATGTGTGGTGAAGCTTTTGGATCACTTCAAGCATTCAGGGCCAAATGGGCAACATGTCTGTATGGTTTTTGAATACCTGGGAGACAATCTTTTAACCCTAATTAAGTATTCTGATTATAGAGGGGTACCTCTTCACATGGTTAAAGAAATTTGTTTCCACATTTTAGTTGGATTGGATTATTTACATCGACAACTGTCAATCATACACACTGATTTAAAGCCAGAGAACATACTTCTTTTATCAATGATTGATTCGTCTAAAGATGCTAGAAGATCAGGGGCACCACTCATACTCCCATCCAGTAAAAGCAAGGTCGTAACAGAGGCTGAGGCATCTACTGATGCTAAGGGTTCATATGGTGATCTGACCAAGAATCAGAAAAAGAAAATCCGGAAAAAGGCGAAGCGAGCAGCTCGGAAGTGTTCTGGAAAGGACGAAGCTGACCTAGATAATGAAGTAAGTGGGCCTGAAGATTCTCATGGAAATGACAAACCCTATGTGGAGACTCATGAAGAGAAAAACAATACTTCAGTTGCTGAAGCAGTCAGTGATGAAGTAAATGGTGCTTCTGAAGATTTGAAAGGCCGCAAGAGAGGTAGCCGATCAGCAAGGCAGAGACTCTTGGCTGAGGTTGAACTGAAATGCAAATTAGTTGACTTTGGAAATGCTTGTTGGACGTACAAACAATTCACAAGTGATATACAAACAAGACAATACAGGTGCCCAGAGGTTATTTTAGGATCTAAATATTCTACATCAGCTGATATGTGGTCATTTGCTTGCATTTGCTTTGAGCTGGCCACTGGCGATGTTCTTTTTGATCCACATAGTGGTGACAACTATGACCGTGATGAGGTATGACTAACATTTTTCATTTGACTGCTAAATAACTACAATGAATTGCACAACTGCTGCTGCTTTGCTAAATTAGCTGATGCCTATTCTCCAAACCCATTACCTTCTTGAAGTGCTTGCTCTGGACTAGAGATTGCATGATATTGATTGTTTCACTTTATATCTTGTTTCAAGCACCATGAGTTTTTTTAATTAGAAGATTTATGCACCCATATTCTATGTTTCTTTATGTTTGTTTGTTTTAATGCCTTTGTACATTTTACTCCAATTACTCTCAACTTGTAACTCGTTTATTGTGTAATATCCTTCAGATTCCTAATGTGCAGGCAATATTAATGGTTTAAATGATTGACTATGTCTTGTTTGTCTGTCTTATCTGAAGGATCATTTGGCACTGATGATGGAACTTCTTGGGATGATGCCACGCAAGGTGAGAAGTTGTCTTTTACTTGTTGATTCACAAATTAGACCTGCCATTATAATTACCTCAACTGAAAATGTGAAATCAATTGATCGAAGCTTCAGCCTCTGGTATTTGCTCTAAGAAGCCTTGTTTCCTGCTTGACAAACATACTAATTTGCAGGTTGCCTTGGGTGGGCGCTATTCACGGGAATTCTTCAATAGATTCGGAGATTTGAGGCATATCAGAAGATTACGATTCTGGCCTCTCAATAAAGTTCTTATGGAAAAATACGAGTTTGGTGAGCAGGATGCAAGTGAGATAGCAGAGTTTCTCACTCAGATACTAGACGTTGTGCCTGAGAAAAGGCTAACAGCAGCACAATGTCTTAACCACCCATGGATCAGTGGAAGCCCACGGCTGATTACCCCTTCCAATAAACTGAAGGCAGTGGACAATGGTGGTTCAGAAAACAAAAGAGAGAAGGATGAGAGAGAGGCAATGGAAGTCGGGGTGGGAAACATCGTTATTGATGGTGCAGCAAAACCTGGTAAAGAATCCAAATCTTTGGTAAGCCCTGTGAAACAATGATAGTAAGATTTGATCCAGCGATGTCTTTGGTTTGAGTTGGGACAGTGATCGCCTTGTTTTGTCCGACGTTTCTCCCAATTCTTTGGATTATCGAATGCTGGGAGAATGGAGAGTTGGGTTAAAAATACAATCCTAACTTGCATTTGGCACCTCTTCAGTTTCCTATTGGGTTACATGGCTAGAGATGTCTGTTATATGATTTTTTGCTGGACCATAAATTGTATATTGGAAGTTGTCTTCTTCATTTGTTCTTCACTGTACTTTGATATTGGGATTATTATATTTTTTGGTGTTCTATATTTTTAATGTGCTTTATGTTTAAGAGTTTTTAAACCCCACAATTGAGATTAAACAATCTATCATTTTTTGGACATCTGAGTGGCATATGTCTACAGTCTTGATACTAGATCCATAATGAAGAACTACATATTCGACAGGTTTCTCAGTTAGATTATTCACGTGACTAACAATTGTGAAAAACGCATGTGGATATCTCAGGTAGATATCAGTTGGATGAGATGTGTATTGAGTAACGTGTTTAAATGACTGATAATTGCAGAAAACTCTCGAGTATTAGTAATAAATGATGTTTTAGCCTTTTGCACATATATTAAGAAATGTGATAAAAAGTTCAATCGTAATTAATGAGGTGCTTTTATCTCTTTAATACATTTAATTTGAGATGAGTAAATAGAGACATTTGATATACATGTAAATATGCTTTGGAATACGAAAACGACAATTATTTTGAGACAAATTTTAGTTGGTAAAATGTCATTTATTTTGGGACAGAGGTAGTATTTAAATGCGGAAAACTCTCAACTATTAGTCGGTTGAGATGTAAATCAAATGATATATTTAAATGGCTGACAATTGCTCGAGACTTATAAAATAGATGTTTTCACATTATACTTTTCGTTAGAATAAATAAATTGTGCTTTTTTTTTTTTCAACCCACCAACTCTCTCTCTAAATTAGAAAATAAAATAATTGAAAAAAATGGAGAGGATCATATTCATTTGTTGTTTAAACAGGACATTCTGACTAGCAAAAATTGAAAAATAAATAAAATCTATCTATATTACCTTAAAATTTGTGTTGGATCAATACGCAGCGTTTAGACCTAGAATCTGGAGCCAGTGCCGTTCGCCAACTCTCTCCGATTTGGAACGAAGCAAAGCATCTCTGCAAGTATCCATGGAGGAGAAACACGAAACTGCAAGTAAGAGAAGCAAGCTAGGATTCTGGAAATGGGCAATAGCTTCGTTACTCCTCAGATTAATTCTAAGTTATTTTTCCAAGTATCTCAACCTCTCATCTCGCCCCGAAGTCTCCACTCCGCTCACCAGCCTACGCCGCTGTAACCTCTCTCTCTCTCAATATCGTGAGTGTCTATGAATTCATTTTGCTATTGCATAATAATTGTTTGGTTTGTGCCGTTGTAGTGGCAGAGGGCTACTGGCTGAAGCAATTAGCAATGTCGCCTTATTCTGGTTTGTACAATTCTAATTTGTTTAGTTCAAATCTGTGTCTAAACTGTTTCTCTTTTTTACCTCTGGTTTTTTCTTCGAGATTCTTCATATTAAGACTGTTTTAATTTGTGTGATGAGTAGGTTCGATGTACCATGGATCGCCCTTATTGCTCTCAGTTCTTGGCCCATTTACTGTGAAAAAGTATATTTTCATATATGCAATGAACAAACTTTCGATAGGTTCATGCTCTGCTTCATCAGCAATGTTGTGTGACTTGCTTTTACTGGAATGTATAATGCAGGATTGAAGGACTATCTAGTCATCTGTTATGCAGGTATCCTCTCTCTCTCTCTCTCTCTCTCTCTCTCTCTCTCTGTGTATAGTATCTTTGTCTTTGTTGTGCTCATTGGACCATGTAGCAACGTGCAAGTTATTTTGATTGCACATTAGTGGTGCACCGTTGGATATGATGTTCATCTTTATTTGGCAGTCTTTTCTTTGAATATTGTTTAGCTGTGTAGAATATCAACACACTTTTGGATACAGTCTGGTTTCTGTGGTTGCAGATTCTGTCAGTGCAATTCTTATTCGTGCAACTGGACGCAGTCTTGTATCTGCACATGGTCACAATTTGAAATTGTTGGGCCTTGATAAATTGTTCAAAGGCATAGGTATACATTTAGTCTTATTGAGTATTTGTCATTGATATCTGCCTTTTATCTTTCAAAATACATCGATTAAGCTAATAAATTACTTATATTGTTTCTAGAGGTTCTGCCATCTGGTGATATTGCTGCCCTTGTGTATTTGTGGAACCCTTTCACAATTGTCTCTTGCATTGGTTTTAATACATCACCTATTGAAAACCTGTTTGTCATATTGTCTCTTTATGGAGCGTCTTCAGGTATGAAGTGAGCAACATTTCTCCTTGCATATATTGTTTATGCGTATGGAACTTTATACTTCTTCCCATTTCTCCTTTTACTGTTTAGTGTTCATGTATATCCATACGCACTTCAGCACATATGGTCTAAGCAATTGAATTATTGTACAGTAGAATTTTATGATTTTCCTAAACTTAAATGAAAATTGAATATCCTGATCTATGTAGTAAATGTTCTGCAACTTAAGGTGTCAGGAAAGACTTAAAGAGGTTATTTTCATAACCTAGTGACTGTGTGCCCAGTTTTGATATACACGATCACCAGTCACCACATTATGATATAGGCCAGTGCTGTACTAAAATGAATGAAGGATTAAACACTATCAGTCATGCTTGGTCTAATTTTAGCAACTAAGTTATCACTTCCAATTTACACAGGCCGAATACCATTGGCAGCTTTTGGGTGGGTCATAGCATCACATTTGTCTCTTTACCCCTTGGTTCTAGTCATTCCGGTATGTCTTGGCGAACAAAGTTTATTAGCTTAAAAGTTCTTTTAAGCAGACAGTTGCTGAAGAACAGCTTTTTTTGTTTTCATTTTTCCTTCCAGGTGATCTTTTTGTTAGGTTATGGTTTGGATGCACCCCCAAGAAAATTGTTTGTGCAGAGTAATTCACAAGTTGGAGAAGAGAAATCACTGACCAATAAACCCATGAAAAAAAAGTTCTCCTGGCGGCGAGTCATTGTCTTCTCTTTGTGGGCATCTATCTGGGCATCCTATGTGTTAATTTTGTGTGCTATCTCTATGAAAGAGTATGGTGGCCTTAGGGCGATGTTTAAAAGGTACAGTATAAATATCATGTAGTAAATGGCAAGTTCAGTTCTATATAGAAGTTTCAGATATTACTTATGATTTAAGCCAGCTTCATTAATTTCTTCTAATTCCCATTTTCAGGACCTATGGATTTATTCTTGGTGTCGAAGATTTATCTCCAAATATAGGTGTCTTATGGTAAATGGCAAGTAGCTCTGTTGTTTGTGAGTTGTGTATTAATCAACATTGCTGCTTGTTTCTTTTCCTACTGCCATGACATCTATGCTTTCTATATTGCAGGTACTTCTTCGCAGAAGTGTTTGATTTTTTCAGGAACTTTTTCTTGATAGTTTTTCATGTGAACATCCTCTTCATGATATTGCCTTTAGCTATACGGCTAAATCATAGGCCCTGCTTTTTGGTCTTCATCTACTTGGCAATCTCTTCAATGCTAAAATCTTACCCTTCAGTAAGCCCTCCAATCATCTCAAAATTTCAGAATATGCATGTTTTCTATTGTCTGGCTGGAACTCTGTTATACTGCTCATTGTGTGTTTATCCTTCTTTACTCACATAAATCTCATTTATTCTAAACAACCTAATTTTGAATCGGTCTACAGTCTGTTAAATACGGAAAGTGGAAACAGAAGGAAATTTGTCAAAAGATTTCTTTTAATTGAGTGACAGTTGAAGCTAGCATTAGCTGGCTATTTATAGTTGACTGAATATTGGATAGCCTGATTTAATCTGATTCATTTATCAGGTTGGTGACTCAGCTTTATACTTGAGTTTACTGGTGCTATTTGTTAATGAGTTAGCCGGTGAGACGCTCTCTCTCCCCCTCTCCCCCTCTCCCCTTACACTTCTTACATTCTTATAATCGATTACTTTCTGATCAAGATCTGACATCCCATGATCTATTGGCATGCAGAAATGCAATTTACATTCTTCCTCTTTTGTGGATATGTTGGGATTTCACTTCTTAGCCCTGTAATGCACAATCTATGGATTTGGAGGGTACGTGTTTGTGTGATGGGATATATGCACTCAACCTGTTTTTGGGAATTTAAACATAATCTCAGTTAGCAGATGAGGTATCTTTGCTGTTTTATTAACATGGTTGAATTTTTGCAGGGGACTGGAAATGCAAACTTTTACTTTGCAACTGCAATAGGATACGCTTGTTTCCAGGTTTTTCCTTGATAATCAACTTACTTCATTGTCGAATTACTTTGAAATAATGAATTTTTGCAAACTTTGGTATTGAATGAAATCCTGAAACACGAACACATTGGAGTTTGTACACTTGCATCCTCCTCCCACTGCTCAGTATACTCAGTTCAATCGTTTCTGTATTCTTGCAGATCATTCTGGTAGTTGAGAGTGTGAGTGCTATGCTGAATTACGATAGGAAGATCAGAAAACTGTGCAATAAAGTTTGATTTGCCTGTTGCTTTTTCGATGATTTGAAGATACTTCGCACTGCATCAAACTGTTTGCGATCAGCAAAAGCGAGTCAACCATCGCGAGAGTAAATCAGAAATTTATATAGAGAAAAATCATTTACGAGACGCTTTTGAACTCCCTTTCAAAGCCATTTTTCAGCATAGTCTGTATACACGATGTTGCTAAATGATGAGAAGAAAACTAGATGGTTTGCTCTGAACGAATTTCAGGAATGTATTAAGAAATGCTCCCATTTTGATCCATCTCTCTCTCTCTCTCTCTCATCTTAAACTTGGTTATGGATTCTCTATGTGAAGTATAGCTGTACCAGAGATTGTTTGATTAAGCCCTTGAATCTTATAACAACTATAAAAGCAAATGTGTTAAATTTATTTAAAATTAAACTGATGAAGTGATCCGATTAAATAAAATCAAGTAAATAAAATAACAGAGCTTTATTATGTTAGTAGTGGCAATATGGTCTAATTTGAGGAAGGTTGTCAAAGATATAATTTTAGTTAGAAAATAAGATGAGATTTCTTAGTTTTTAAAAAAGCCTTTTTTCCTTGGGTTGGTATCAAGTACATATGTAAGTAATAAATAATGGGGTTTTCTATCTGCACCCCAATAATTACTAAACACACCCCAATAAATAAAATCTAAATGAAATGATTTACTTAAAGACAAATATATCCTTACTAATAAAATTATAATATATAAAATGAAATTATTAATATATCTTAATACACCCACCGTATGATTTTACTATACACACCCCATTCCATAATACTACACATATATACATCTTCTTCTTCCTTTATTTCTACAACTTCAAACCAAAAACTCCATTGCTACCATCAAACAAGAAATTGGAACAACTCACATTGAAACAAAAAATTTGTTATGGAGCATGAAAGAACACCTGGGTCGGGCAATATAAGTTTTCAAACTTTACTTTACCGTTTCGTTTCATAGTTTAGTGTTAGAAGAAGTTTTTTGGAACAAATTCGCGAAAATACGAACGAAAAGTACAGGTAGAACACATTGCAGTGTGTTCTACCACTACTGGTCGAACACATCTAAAGGAGTTCGACAGGTAGTGGTCGAACACTTCCTATAGTGTTCTACCTGAACGGTCGAACACTTCATATTGCTACTGGTCGAACACTTCCTATTGTATTTCACCTATGTTCGGCCACTTGTGGTCGAACGACTATGCTTTTGTTCGACCACTAGTGGTCGAACAGCCCACAACAATCGCTACCAACCAGGACCGAACGGAGGCGCGATTTTCAGTTCGATTTTTGGCAAACAAATTCAATACCCATGTGCAATACATTCTACACATGCTACATTTCATTCTACCCAACTAATAGCATACTATACAAACGTAAATTCTAAACTATAAACTTAAAACTAGTAAAAATAAACAATACCATACAACTTCTTTAAATGTATATATTACATTGAAGAAACTTACGTAAAAGTTCGGGGTCACGTGGAGGAGGAGGAGGCACCATTCTTCTTTCTTCGGTGGGATCCATTCCAAGCTTTTTGTTCGGTGGAAATGGGTTGAGATTTGAAGGTTTGAAGCAAAATTTTGGTGGAGAAGATGGAGATGGTGATAAAGATGGGGTGTGATTTGTTTTTGTGTTTGGTGGGGTGTGTTTAGTAGTTAGTTTAATTATTGAATTTTTGATATATTAATTTTGATCTAAGGGTATATTGATCTATTTAAGGGGTGTAGTTAGTAAATTTAGTGTATAAATTCTTTTTTTTGGGTGTGTTTAGAATTTGGGGTGTGTTTAGTAATTATTGGGTGCGGATAGAAAACCCCATAAATAATATATGAGAATTTTAAAGAACATAAAATTAAATTTTCCTAAACAGCGGCTTCAATTAACAGAGAGCCAAACAAGGCCTAAACACTGAGAAACGCTGAACTTAACTTGGAAGAACACGTTTGGATTTGCAAGATATTGATTAAGATCCAAACCCTAAATCAAGAAGCTCAAGATTTGTAGCAAGAACAGGGAAGATGCACGGTAGACCGCGAAAAGACCCAACTCAGGAAGAGCAAGATGCTTCATCCCTTAAGGCTCTCAAGCTTCGCGATCTTCAATCTCAAGTCCTTCATTTTCACCACAACAAAATGTCTGTATTCTTGTCTCTGGTATTCATTCTGATTCAGACAGAGTAATTGCGTTTTTCTTCTATTTTTTTTCACTAGGGGTTTCAATTTGTGCAATTTGTTGTTGCAGATATACAAAAGAAGCGATAGAAATCAGTGCGAAGCTGTTGGAATCAAATCCTGAGCACTATACTGGTTGGAATTACAGGAAGCTTGCTGTTCAATACCTTCTTGATCAGGAGTCGGATAATGGAGCTCAATCGGAGTCCATCCAGTCAATTTTCGCTGATGAATTAAGACTTGTAAGCTTTACTTTTTATGCATTTGAAATTCCTGGATGATTGAGATACATGCTTAAATTCAATTGGCCATGTGTCTAAAAATTGGAGATTTTATGTTTGATAGTACAAATTGGTTACATTATTAATGGACTCGTTAGAGTGTGAATGTTATTTAGGTAGAAAATGCACTGAAGAGGAATTTTAAGTCATATGGGGCATGGCATCACCGCAAATGGGTCCTAAGCAAGGGTCACTCGTCTTCAGACTGGGAATTACGGCTTCTAGAAAAATTCCAGAAATTGGATTCGCGGAATTTCCATGCTTGGAACTATCGGAGGTGAGATGTTTAGATTTTTCGTGTTCGACCGGGTACTTCAATGGTTGCATCTGCTAGCGTAGTTAATTTGGGTTACATTTTCCAGGTTCATTACAGCACTAAAGAAGATTCCTGATGAAGAAGAACTTCAATACACAACTCGTATGATAGATGATAATTTTAGTAATTATTCTGCCTGGCATAATCGAAGGTAGGCTTGTTTGTCTCTTCAACTTTCGATTTATTTGTGTTATTATTTACACCAATGGTGGGTAATGCATAATGTAGTTATTGTATCCTGGAATTTGACTTAGTCATAATGTGATCATTATCTGATGGTTACTCATATGAAGGATTTTTTTAAAGGTTTTAGTCAACTGGATTGAAATGTCTCACCTTTTTCCAATGCACCTGCAGCATGCTTTTGTCTAATCTACTGGAGAAAGGAGGAAAAGGATATGATGAAAAAGATAATGTCTTGATAGAGGAGTTTGAGTTTGTACGCAATGCTCTCTTCACGGACCCTGATGATCAAAGTGGTTGGTTTTATCATCTATGGCTTCTGGATCAAACACTGAAGCGGGAGCCTATATTTTTGTCTTCTTGGCCTTCTGATGGTTCTCATTTAAATTTATCAATTGATGGTCATTTAAATGGCCAGCAACCATTGCCTACAATATGTTTCCAGTCTAAAGAAAGATTAGTTCCTCTCATTTTGTATTTCAGTGAACAAGTTGAAGGTGTAAGTTCATCTACAGTAACTGTTGAATTTGATTACGATGCTGGCAATGATCTTATTTGGAGACCACTTTCAGCAAATAAAACTGGTTTTTCCCAAGCCTGGTTGACCTACATTAAGTTTCCCAATGATCCCTTAGAGGCTTGCCCTGTAAAAGTCACCATTGCACAGTTTCCTGGTATTATTTCCTTAAGTGGTGTGCCCTGTACTCAGTCAAGCAGCATATCTTTCACTGTGTGTGTGCCTTCTAAAGATCGAGAACATTCTGATGTGCAAACAAAGTATAAAATATCATGGAATGAGGAAAACTTTAAAGCTTGTGTTGCACAATCTCAAGAGGCAGAGTTACTTCACTCACTTTGTAAATTAGATATCACAAAAGGGGGTAAACCAACCACTCCTAATAGGAGTATGGAGACCGTATCCAATGAAATCACTCACTGCCAGGAACTGTTGTCAATAACAAACTGGTAAGCTAGATTCGTGCTGGATTAGGGTAACTGAAAGACTTAATTATTTCAGTTGTTTTCTTCTTCTTATTTTCTTATGGCATTTTTTTTGTAGTAAAATTGGAAAACTAACTCTTGCAAGACTCTTGATGGCCCATAACACATTGATCTCACATGGTTGCCCGGATGGCAGAGTTGAGGCCCATTATGATGATATTCTTGCACTTTACCATGATTTGATGAAGATGGATCCTCCCCATATTTGTTATTATGAGGACGAGTACAGCTTAGTCTTACTGAAGCAGGTGAATCCCTTGGTCTTTCTGTCTGGGGACACAATAGAAGCTTGTTGGTCATGTCATGTACATGTCATTTTGGGAGGGTATGCATGAATTGACATCTCTTTTAAACTTTGGATGATTTGAATCATTCGTTCTGCAGGTGACTTCAAATATAGAGACTATATTGAAGCGCTGTTATCAATACCAGGAATCTTCTTCACCAGCTACAAGCCCGTATCTATGCCTACGACTAACTGGTGTCTCATTATCACGAATTTCGAGTATGGAGCAGTTATTGTGGGTTCAGATGTTAGATCTCAGCCACAATAAACTCCATTCACTTGAAGGTAGTTGATACATTCAAATATGTTGCACATTTGAAAATTATGAGTTCTTACTTTTTTACCTTCAGCTAAATGTGATTTTCACAGATCTATGATTATGTGCTGATACTCTTCGACATTTTACATCATGCAATTTATTAGCTGCGATTTAGATCTATTTTTCCCTCATGCATCTTGCTGATTATGTTTCTTATCTGTGGTTGATATACCTGACTTCATATCTCGAATGTAACTTAAATTCTGGGATAGGGTTGGAGGCACTGCAACTACTTTCTTGTTTAAAGCTTAGCAACAACAGATTCCGCAGTTTTACAGCTCTGGAGCCCTTGAAAATGTTAAAGTCACTAGAGGTACTAGATATATCATATAACGAGATTGGTGCTCACACTGTTGACCCAAGAAGATACTTGTGCTGTTCTCCATTAAATCACACGGCTGGAAATGACTGGCAATTCAAGAAATTCACAGATGGAGAAACCGGGTTGATCTACCTCTGGGATGCTTATCTACTTTTCAAGGACTTGAATCTGACACAACTAGATATCAAGGGAAATGCAGTTGTTGATGAGCGATTGCAAGCATTTTTATTCAAGTTAATGCCGGCACTGAAGTGGCTTGATGGTGAGGAATGCCAATAGGATTCTTTTAGTTGATATCCTAAGATGATACTATGATGCACACAAATTTTACCTTCGATTGTATCACCTATAATCGACTCTAATGTTAGTTTACTTTAGACGTTACGATAAATTAGCTCGTGTTTATTCCTATTTTGGATGATTGGTATGATTTGATTGCTGATTTTGAAGAACTGGAATTATTTAGTGTGATCTTTTTAACTGGACAAAGCAGTTTTCTTTTGCTTACTTGGAGTAATCTGCTTGATGTGAGCCATCACTTTGCTTCGTTTTATGAAGGGTTTCTTTTTTCTTTTCCTTTTTCGATAAAACATGTAGAAGAAACTCATACTATGTTTTACTTCATTCAGGCACAGTTAAAAAAAAATGTTATAGTTTGCAAATATTGTCACATCTTTTATTATCCACAAATGAACATTTCTAAAAATTGCATGGACTAACTCAAAAAAGGAAAGAGACCTTGAATTTTGGCAATGTGGGCCATTATTGGATATAAGTAAAAAAAAAAGGCATTTTTTTACTTAAATCTAAATTTTTAATTGAAATATAAATAGCATTCAAATATATAAGGAGAAAATTGTGTTTTTCTCTGTATCATTAGCATAAACAAGAACCGTCATTCTAACTTAAAATATATACATATATATATATATGAGAGGGCTGCCGAAATTACACAAAATTTTTTAAGGATTTGACTTTTCTAACATTGTATATAAGGAAATGTACTTTTCTACCACAAAATATAACAAAGTTACCTTTTCTACACTATTTTGACTCGGTCATGGAAAAATCATCAAGTAATGATTGCTTGATGATATATTCAATTTTATTTATACTTATTTAACAATTGTTTTATCCAAATACTGTAATTACAAATTTATTTGCTCTTTTATTTATTCTCTTGTATTTATAGTTATTTAACAATTGTTTTATCCGAAAACTGTAATTAGTAAATTTTTATAATTTCTAATTCATAAATTATGGTTCGATTAATTAGTACGAGAACCAGTATAATATGTTAATCGAAGCAAAATAATTTATACTTAATTTAATAGAAATACTGAATATAATTTAGGTGGTTCGAGTGGCTCGATCACTAGTTCAAAAAATAAAAAATTTACAAAGTGATCGAACCACTATGTGAAATTCATAGTGGTTCGATCACTAGTTCAAAAAATCAAAAATTTCCAAAGTGATCGAACCACTATGTGAAATTCATAGTGGTTCGATCACTAGTGTAAAAATCAAAAATTTTCCAAAGTGATCGAACCACTATGTGTTTCACATAGTGGTTCGATCACTATTGAAAAAAACCAAAATTTTCCAAAGTGATCGAACCACTATGTCAAATTCATAGTGGTTCGATCACTATTGAAAAAAACCAAAATTTTTCAAAGTGATCGAACCACTAGTGGTTCGATCCCTATTGAAAAAAATCAAAATATTTTCAAAGTGATCGAACCACTATGTCAAATTCATAGTGGTTCGATCACTAGTGTAAAAAACCAAAATTTTCCAAAGTGATCGAACCACTATGTCAAATTCATAGTGGTTCGATCACTATTGAAAAAAATCAAAATGTTTCAAAGTGATCGAACCACTAGTGGTTCGATCACTATTGAAAAAAATCAAAATTTGTTCAAAATGATCGAACCACTATGTCAAATTCATAGTGGTTCGATCACTAGTGTAAAAAACCATTTTTTTCCAAAGTGATCGAACCACTATGTCAAATTCATAGTGGTTCGATCACTTTGGAAAAAAATGGATTTTTGAATATTTTCAGTTTGACCCCTGAAAATTCGATTTTTTTACATTTTGACCCCAAATTCAATACAAACCCTAACACTATTTCACCCCATTTGCGCCTCCATCCCCCATTTTTTGAATATTACATTTTGACCCCAAAATAAATACAAACCCTAACACTATTTCTCCCCCATTTGCGCCTCCATCCTCCATTTTCCTCTCAAATTTCTTCTCTCTTCTTCTCTCTTTCAAACATTGAAGTGCATTGGTAAGTTTTTTTTTTTGTACATGTCTTTCGATTAATACTTCAAAATGTTTAAATTATTTTGAAGTCTTTTGTTTTAATAAAATTGGAACTTGTATTTAGGTGTTAAATTTTGCATTTTGGTGAGTCCATCGATTTTTGGCAACTCCGTTTGAATCTTGAAGGGATTTAGCAATGGGTGATGAGGTATGTTCCAATTTACACTTTTGCTTTGATTTGTTGAAGTGTAGTTCGAACCACTTGATGTTTATAGCTTTAAATTGTTTAATTTGTTGAGTAATGATTGCAATTAGTCCTCTTATGGTTTTGTATGGTTCGAATTTTTTAGATTTTTTGAATAGTGTTTGAATTGTTTAATTTGGTATGGTTCGAATTTTTGAGAATTTTTGAATAGTGTTTGAATTGTTTAATTTGTTGACTAATGATTGCAATTAGGCCTCTTATTGTTGTTATGGTTCGAATTTTTTGACATTTTTTGAATAGTGTTTGAATTGTTTAATTTGTTGACTAATGATTGCAATTAGGCCTCTTATTGTTTTTATGGTTCGAATTTTTTGACATTTTTTGAATAGTGTTTGAATTGTTTAATTTGTTGACTAATGATTGCAATTAGGCCTCTTATTGTTTTTATGGTTCGAATTTTTTGACATTTTTTGAATAGTGTTTGAATTGTTTAATTTGTTGACTAATGATTGCAATTAGTCCTCTTATGGTTTTGTATGGTTCGAATTTTTTAGGTTTTTTGAATAGTGTTTGAATTGTTTAATTTGGTATGGTTCGAATTTTTGAGAATTTTTGAATAGTGTTTGAATTGTTTAATTTGTTTACTAATGATTGCAATTAGGCCTCTTATTGTTGTTATGGTTCGAATTTTTTGACATTTTTTGAATAGTGTTTGAATTGTTTAATTTGTTGACTAATGATTGCAATTAGGCCTCTTATTGTTTTTATGGTTCGAATTTTTTGAATAGATTTGCACTATTGTTGATTGCTTTGGGTTTTTTGAATACATTCGGTTTAGGGTCCATGGGTTCAATTGTTTTAAATTTTTTGCACCATTGTTTGAGTTGTTGAAGTATGGTTCGAACACTTGGGGATTTATAGCTTTGAATTGTTTAATTTGTTGAGTAATGATTGCAATTAGGCTTTATTGTTTTTTTGGTTCGAATATTTTGAGTCATAGCTTTATTGGTTTTTTGGTTCGAATTTTTGATTCATAACGCTTGGGGATTTATAGCTTTATTGTTTTTTTGATTCGAATTGTTCAATATTTGTTTTAAATTTTTTGCACTATTGTTCTTGATTCGAATTGAAAATTGCCGATTCTTGTTGCAAAAGTTTGGGTGTTTGAATTGTTGAATGTTGAAAATTGCAAATGTTGAATTGTTGTTGAATGTTGAAAATTCGATTTGTATATATATATATTTACTTGAATGTATACTGATTGAATTTTAATGATATACAGTACGAGCCGGTATGGGTACGCGAGGCTTTACAGGGTACTATAGCCTACGTAGTTGGCTATGTTCGTCTGAGCCTCATTGATGAGATCAAGGCAGAATTGCGTAGCCTAGGACCGGACTGTGTGCAGGAGTTTCAGGGGACGTGTTTTGGACACTTCTTGCTGTGGGAAACCGAAAGGACGATCAGCAAGCAGTTTCTACATGCCCTTATGACACGCCAGGTGCATAAGGGACCCGTTCCAGCTGATGAGCGATGGTTCCATATTGGGAGAGACCGTCGCCTGTGCCGGTTCTCGAAGAGGGAGTTCGCACTGGTTACTGGGTTGCGTTTCGGCACTTCCGATTTTGATCCTTCGGCAGTCCACCATCCAGACGAGGACTCACTCTATTATAGAGTTCACGGTGGTTCGTCCAGAGTGAAGGTGAACGAGCTCCTAGAACGATTCACCCAGGGGGAGTGGAGACATTCTCGACAGGACAGTATCAGGATTGCGAAGATCCTGATACTGCAGTGCATACTTATGGGCGTGGATGCGGGCAAGTCTGTCGTGGAGCCCTGGGTGTGGGTTCTTGTCGAGGATGATGAGCAGTGGGAGAATTTCCCATGGGGCAAGTTCTCATATCTGAACCTGTTAAGGTACATTGACAAGGTTCCCACTGAATTCCCACATGAAACCGGTCATCATCATGGGGGAGAGACAATAATTTTCAGTTTCTCGACCTGAATAGTCCTGCTGCCTTTTTCGACGAAGGTGAACCGCTCCATGGAGAACACAGAAATTCCGCTGATTTGGACGTTGAAGCAGGTAATTACTTTTACATAACGGATATGTGAGTACAGAGTTATTGTGAATTCCCCAATCACAATCTATTAATTGTAATGTCCACATTTTGACGTCAGATAGAGAAGACGGATTTACCTTAGACGAAGATGTTGACGCATCGTTGGATGATGAGCAGCGCGAGGCGTTTGCGGAATTTTGTGAGTACACAATGCAGCCGGAATGGTATGTTCCCGATATGGACGGATTTGACGAGCCAGAATCCGGGGAGATTGTACATGTCCCTCATGGACTTCAAAAAGGCTCGGTGTATAACAGTAAATCCGATTTAAAAAATGCAGTCGGGATGTACCATTTGGTGAATCAAGTTGAATATCGAGTCCTATATTCGGATAAGCACAGGTGGAATGTGAAATGCAACCACGACGGATGTCGATTCGTACTTAATTCATCTTCCAAGCACGGGATCTGGAAAATCTCCAAGGCTGTAGTGCCGCATAGTTGTCAGCATGACTTAAACACCCGCGCATCCCGCAGAATCCCTTCCTCGGTGATCGGTGAATACTACGTCGAGCAAGCCAGAAAAGAAAATTCCAATCTTGTGCCGAGGGCTATGATTCAAGAAATGGGTCAACGATACGGCCTGAACCTCAGCCTCAAAGTCGCAAGAAGGGCGAAACGTCACGCTATGTACAAGGCGTACGGCGATCCGAAACAGTCATTTTGCTTGCTCCCGCTGTATTTGCTCGAGTTGGTGGATGCCAATCCTGGAACTTACACTGCATTGGAAACACACTCGTCCGGTAAATTCAAGTTCGTGTTTTTTGCCCTGGCTGCCTCAATCATTGGATTTCGAAATTACGGTCGTCCGGTTATAGTTGTTGACGGTTGTCACTTGAAAGGCTCATACAGAGGTATTGGCTTTGTCGCGGTGACAAAAGATGGGAACGACCAAATTTTCCCCCTTGCAGTTGGAATTGGAAACATCGAGAATGATGAGTCATGGTCTTGGTTCATGAAGCATGTTAGGGAAGCATTCGGATGCCCTGACGACCTACTCATCGTTTCTGATCAGCACGCAAGCATAAGTAATGCGATACATGAGAACTTCCCTGAGGCCACGCATGGACTATGTTGTTACCATATTAGACAACATTTGGCCAAACATGGGTCGCATTTGGTCAATCTGTTCCAAAGAGCTGCATACTGTTATGATCCAAATGAGTTCGATGGGTAAGTTTATCCCCATATAATTATTTGCACTACGTATTCATAAATAACAAATTGACGTAAAGTGTTCTTTGTTTTTTTAAACAGGTACATGTCAGCCCTACGTGACAGTCTGATGATGGGTGCAATCAATACATTGCAGAACGCCCAAGAAACGAGGTGGTCACGCGTAAAATGTCCAGTACGACGATACAGTTTCATGACGTCGAATGCCGCGGAGGTTTGGAATGCACGCCTCGTTTGGGCAAGAAAGTTGCCCGTTTGTTCCTTCCTAGAGGCTGCTCGACGGATTATGGAAAAATGGTTTGTCAAACGGAGACAAACGGCGGACGAAAGGGATCACCCTCTTACGAAGAACGTTCACGACAAGTTAATCGAGCGGCAGCGGCTTGGTCGACAAATGGATGTCTCTGAACTTGGGGGAAATAAATTCAAGGTTGTTTCCAATGGTAAACTCCATGTGGTGGACTTGGACCACCGTATGTGCACATGTTGGGAGTTCCAAAGCGAGTTAATTCCTTGCTCACACGCATGTGCTGCCATCAGGTCAGTCCACTTTTTGATCTTTGACTACAATTCTCTCGCCCATCCCATCTCTTGATTTTTGTTTGGTTTCACAGTTTTACGAAACGGTCGGTGATCAATTACGTGTCGCCTTATTACACGACCGGATGGTTGAGGGGAATGTGGGCCGCCGAGGTTATGCCTGTACAAGAGCCACAATACTGGAAACAACACGATGTCGTTCATCTACAACTGTGTACGGCTCCAGAGAATCCAAGACAGGCCGGTCGACCTAAAAGTACCCGTATACCTTCTACGGGTGAACATTCTACTGGACCTCCTCGAAGGAGTGGGACATGCGGACGATGTGGAAGAGCTGGTCACAATAGGGCTACCTGTACGGAGTACATTCCCGAAAGTTCACACCCTATTTTGGATGAGCTTGAGGAGGATGATCCTATCAATAGTGGTCACGTACCTACGAGGAGGAAAAAAAAGACATGTTCATTGTGCGGTTCTAATTCACATACGAAGAGGAGGTGCCCTACGTATTTGGCGCGACCTTGAAACACAGTTGTATAAGTACATATGTATATGCTTAGAAAAATTGGTTTTTACACTAGTGATCGAACCACTATGAATTTGACATAGTGGTTCGATCACTTTGGAAAATTTTTATTTTTTTCAATAGTGATCGAACCACTATGAATTTGACATAGTGGTTCGATCACTTTGGAAAATTTTGGTTTTTTTCAATAGTGATCGAACCACTATGAATTTGACATAGTGGTTCGATCACTTTGGAAAATTTTGGTTTTTTTCAATAGTGATCGAACCACTATGAATTTGACATAGTGGTTCGATCACTTTGGAAAATTTTGGTTTTTTTCAATAGTGATCGAACCACTATGTGAAACACATAGTGGTTCGATCACTTTGGAAAATTTTTGATTTTTACACTAGTGATCGAACCACTATGAATTTCACATAGTGGTTCGATCACTTTGGAAATTTTTGATTTTTTGAACTAGTGATCGAACCACTATGAATTTCACATAGTGGTTCGATCACTTTGTAAATTTTTTATTTTTTGAACTAGTGATCGAGCCACTCGAACCACCTAAATTATATTCAGTATTTCTATTAAATTAAGTATAAATTATTTTGCTTCGATTAACATATTATACTGGTTCTCGTACTAATTAATCGAACCATAATTTATGAATTAGAAATTATAAAAATTTACTAATTACAGTTTTCGGATAAAACAATTGTTAAATAACTATAAATACAAGAGAATAAATAAAAGAGCAAATAAATTTGTAATTACAGTATTTGGATAAAACAATTGTTAAATAAGTATAAATAAAATTGAATATATCATCAAGCAATCATTACTTGATGATTTTTCCATGACCGAGTCAAAATAGTGTAGAAAAGGTAACTTTGTTATATTTTGTGGTAGAAAAGTACATTTCCTTATATACAATGTTAGAAAAGTCAAATCCTTAAAAAATTTTGTGTAATTCGGCCCATTTGCTCATATATATATTATATATAGACAACTTTGAAGAAAAAGGAGGGAAGACAAAAATCCCAAAGCTCAAGCTAGTTGCAGAAATGTCGAATTCTGAAAATGAAGAAGAATTGCAGCAGCCGCCTTCTCATCACCCTTCTGCCCCTCCTCATGAGGTACTTTATCATATACCCGCGATTTGATACTCTTTTCCTGTTTATTTTATCGTTAATCTTCGTGTGTTTATTTCATTCCATGATTTTAGTTTGTTTTCCGCTACCATATACTTATGTTTGAGCTAAGTCGCGCTTATGCCTTTCAAGTGTTCGATAAATGGGCGAAGAGAGTCTTTTGCTGGGATTTTTTTTATTTTAATTTAGAAATGGTAGGTTAGCTGATAATTTGTTTCGGGTTGTTATCCAAACAGTTGGTTTGTACTTTTCGATCCAATGTGTTATGTGTATACTTGGTGTTGAGTAGAAATATTTGGTGTCGGAATGATTACTGTCCAATTGTTATTTTGGCTTCTAGTGATGTTGTAGAATGTGCCATTTATGTTTTGTGATCGTGCTACTGCCTACTAACTGAGTATGGATTTTTGGTGAATTTCTGTATTGTTATTGTGCAGTCATTTGACATATCAACCACAGTTGATCCCAGTTACGTGATATCATTGATAAGAAAACTTCTGCCTTCGGATACAAAAAGTGATGAATATGCTATTGGAAGTGGTTTGATTCATGAAGAACCAAAACCCGAAGATGGAAAAGATGATGTCGAAAAGTTACCTGAAAATGGAGGAGAAGCAGAAGCAATGGATTCTTCTGGAAACTATGGTAAACTGGATGGACAAGAACAAGGATGTGATTATCAAAATGAAAGTGGATCAGCAGGAGAACAAACATGGGAAGAGTATGGATGCATTTTATGGGATCTTGCAGCAAGTGAAGATCATTCTCAATTCATGGTGCGTGTTATCTTTTTTACATGTCTATTGTTTTGTTTAGCCTTTTTATTTTTCGCTTAAATCTATGGTCTAAATACCTACAAACTCAGCTGACCATTCTGAATTTCTAGGATCTTTGTTGCACAAAACACCAGTCAAGGTGGTTGTGTGTGTGCATCAACTTTATTTATCTATTTTTTGGAAAAGTTCCTTCAAAATTGAAATAACAATATTTCTTTTTCGCACATTACTTTGAAACGAAATCAAAAATGGATGTGGCATCTACGTTCAAGAGCTAACAGTTCATTTATGTTGTTGTGGAGATTTTCATATGGTTTAAACTGCTGATATAAATAATTTGAACTTTTATGTAGGTTCAAAATCTAATTCTTGAAGTGCTTTTGGCTAATCTTATGGCATCTCCATCCTCACGTATTACTGTAAGTCCCTCATTCAATTAATATATACCTGATCTTTACAGCTATTATGATACTTTAGTACTTATTGAAACTTTTAAGATTCTGGAAGTCAATTACATTGGCCTTTGAATTCTTTTCTCTGTGTTACAGCATTGGCCTTTAAAGACTGTTTTCTGTGTTACAGGAGATCAGTCTGGGAATAATTGGAAATCTTGCTTGCCATGAAAGCTCACGGAGACAAATAGCTTCTACAAATGGATTGGTTGCGGCCATAGTGGAGCAATTGCTTCTTGATGATGTACCTTGCCTTTGTGAAGCCTTCAGGTTATTTATTGCTATACCATCATGCATAAGATTGTGAAATGTTAGGTTGGTGCTGTACTTCCTTGCTCTTTGCAATGACAGATTTATAATTACTGTTTGTTGGATCAGCTTAGTCGATTTTTGCGCTGATTACTTCCAAAATTTAGGAATGTGGAATGAAATCTTAAATCAGTGAAAAAATCAAGAGTCTATTCGATGGTCTGGATTTCTTAAGGAGTGTATTTTATTTGTGAACTAGTGTTCTATCTTGTGAGTACCAGTATTGGTGAAAATGCAGTTCAATTTTTATAGAAAAGACTGCTTTCACTGTATACCGTCATATTCAACAAATTTAATCAAGATGACTTCCTTTCTTATCTGTCCATGTTTTTCCTTCGGTGGGATACAAGTGCATGTATAAAACATCTACAATTTACATACATTCTAAATGGTGTGATTATATGCAAGGTCCTTTGTGTATTTATGCAGTTTTAGTTTTATCCAAGTTTGTGTATGCTCATGTTATGGATATATTTTAACTAAGAGATCTGTCTTTCTCAGATGCAATATATGTAAGTTACATGAGAGTCTTTACCTTTCTATTGCCTTCACCTGTGAATAAGATTCCACCATTTGCATGTGCATATTCACTCAGTTGTGTCACTGAAATATTGATTGATTAAAGGTGACTTCAGGTGCACTAAGCTTACTGTGGGTTAATTTGTCAAGGTAGGATGTTAAGCTTGTGTGCACTAAGCTTATTGTGGGTTAATTTGTCAAGGTAGGGTGTTAAGCTTGTGTCTTCAAGGAGGTGAAGGTGTTACTTGGGCAGAAGCATTGCAATCTGAGCAGATTCTCTCTCGTATCCTATGGATTGCTGAAAATGCTCTAAATCCACTGCTCATTGAAAGGGTATTAAAAACAGTATCATGGTTCTATCTCCATTTGGCTGTAGCTAAGTTTAGTAATTAATAATGTGTGCCATAACGATTCATTCTGTGATTTCCTTATGTAAGGTTTGAGCATAGACTAGGTATACTAGCATGTTTTCATCTTATAAAGATGTCGCAATTATACATGACTGCATGAAAAACCTTCATAAAATATTTCTCAATAAATGAAGCTAACTGGGTTTCAGTCTAGACATTTATAAAATGGATGAACCGAGGTCTTAATATAGTTTGGAGTTTCAGGGAACAAGATATTTGAAGATCAGAATGAATAATATAGGGAGTTTGATTAGTGCTAAAGACTAATAGTTTCACACACATAGTAATTAAGTTACTATTGTCTTATATTGGACATAGTCGAGATAAATGGAAAAATAATATAATTATAGTTTAGCATGTTTGATTTGATTCCCATGTACCTAAATTGAGAGAATCACTTCTGGGAGAGGACCCCCCCCCCTCCTGAAAATTTTGGAGTAATTGACAAGCTTACATAATTTCGTCATTGGAGTCAATTTTCAAAACTTCTTATCGACAGTTTAATTGAAGACTGCCTCTACCAATTCCTCATATTCTTATTCTATCTTCAGTCTGTAGGTTTACTCTTGGCTGTTTTAGAAAGTCAACAGGAATTAGCAGCTATTCTTCTTCCACCTTTATTGAAGTTGGGTCTCTCAAGTCTCTTGGCCAAACTATTGGCTTTCGAAATGAGCAAATTGAAAGGAGAAAGAATACCCGAGAGGTATAGCTACTTTTGCTTAGTGGAAGTTGCAGTACCACATGAATTTTTATTTTAATAGAATGAAGTTTTGAATTTTACTTGATAAGAAATAAAGTGTTAATTGATCATATAAAAAGTAAATTATTACTGATAAGTAAACATACCCCTTCCATAGTTCTTTTCAAAGAGCATGTATATGGTTGTTTCCTATAAATACTTATTTAATTTGGTTATTTTCTTTTAATCAAACATCCAACTGAGGTGATTTTCATTTTTGTGACTTTGAACTTAACTGCATAAGGTATAGCGTGTTGGATTTTATTCTTCGGGCAATTGAAGCTCTCTCCACTCTGGATGACTATTCAGAAGAAATATGCCTAAATAATGAGCTCGTGCAACTAGTAAAAGAGCTTATCAAACTTCCTGATAAATTTGAGGTATGCAGCACTGCTAAAACACTTCTTGCAATTATGAGGCCTGCTGTCTCCCACTTAGTTCCTAACTGTGCAGGTGCCTGGTAGATTATACAATTATCTAAAGGCCATGTACGTTGTGTAGTGCAATGTGCATTTGCTGCTTCATTTTACTATATAATGTAGTACTCTATATTACTGCTGTTAGAAGCAAGTAGTCATCAATTCTTATCCATTGTACATGTATGTGATGGATGTAAAGCTCCAACTACTCTGCCTTCAATACCAAGATGCCTCCGGCTATTTTTGCTAGTAATTAAGTATATATTGGCTACATTCCAGAAAATGCCCTTTTGAACTCTTTATGCATCCTTACCTGTTTGTTTCACATTTAAGAAGCGTATATTTTGAATTCTATCTGTGTTTGATGTTTACCATGGGAAGGTTAGTTTAGTTTGCTCTCATCAGATCGTGCTATATTTTCATAAGAAATAAGGTGTTCTAGGCCAGTTGGAAACTTTTTGGTTTTCATTGATTTGGAATATGTTTTCAAGTCCAAACAGTGGCCCCTTTACGACCCAAAAAATTTACACATCTTTTCAATGTGAATGAAAAATGAACTGCTAGAAAAATTATTGAAGCTTTGTTTCTCTTCCTGGCTCCAGAGCTGAATGGCACAGTCCTGGAGTACTTTTCTTTGTTCTACATCGTTTTCTCTCACATGAATTGGTAACCTATCCCTGCAGATTGCTAGTTCTTGTGTAACAGCTGCTGTGCTGATGGCTAACATTCTTACTGATGCAACAAATTTGGCTTCTGAGTTATCACTAGGTAAAACTATCCATAGAATACTTCCTGCTATTGCTGTGCGGTTCTCATTTTTTCTTTGATAAGTAAAAAACATCAGTTGTGACAATTTGGTTTGTGTCAGATCTGAATTTTTTGCAGGGTCTGTTTGATGTGTTCCCGTATGCTTCTGATGACACTGAAGCTCAGAGTGCAATTTGGAGCACTGTAGCGAAAATATTGATGGTTCAGGAAAGGGAGATGAGTCCATCAGATTTTCACTTTCTTGTCTCAATTCTTGCAAGCAAACTGGATCTCATCGAAGATGAACTCCTTTCCCACCCATTGGATCATCAAGAACACAAAACATCTGATACTGCTGACATGAAATCTGATTCCAGACTTATTGCTGTATCCTTCAATGTTGGCATCTCGTATCCTGTTATGTATTGAATTTCCTCCTATCACCTTGTTTCCTTTACTTGCTTTATAGATGAAAGGGATTTCCAATATTTTGACACGTTGGAAATCTTTGGATGATAGTGTAAAGAACACTTCTTCGATGGAAGACTACAACATTAGTGAAGATGATGTTGATAAACTGTTGGATCACTGCTCCAAATCTTTCAGGTAGAACAGACATTTAACACTGTTCAGTATTTTGAACTTAATCGAAGTTAAACAATCACTGTGCCTACGAGAACTTGATAAAAGTCTGCTCATAAATAAATAAGTTGACTCAAGTGGAAATCTCATCATATATACTTTTCACCAAGCTGTTCTTTTGATTCTATATATGGTATTGAGAAACATAAGTTGCTGAAACACAGAAACTGTGTGTGAACGGCAGGTGTAGTTATCTAAGTTCACTTTTGGAGGGTGAACAAAGTGACATGAGCAAATGATAACCTCTTTGCTGCTTTCCTATTATTTTGAACTTGTTAGGAATGAGAATTTTTTTTCTAAATTCTTCTTGTGTTATATTTACAGAATCAGCATATTCTATTTGGATTCCAATTGAGCTTCACTCACATAATGAGCTTTTTGCTGGGATTTCCATTTTGATTCTACTTGTGCTGTTATGTTGCTGAATTAGCATGAAATTATGATGCACTTTTTCTTTATCATCTGCAGACACAATGCAGGTTAGAGTTGGGTATGAACATTTTGCTGTAAGGCTCATTGTTGTGAAGCTGTGAACTCCTCTTTCAGTGCTTCTGAGTACTTCAATGGAGCTCAAAGTTGTAAGCAATTGAGCATCTTTCTTTCATACTATACATACACTGTGCTTTGTTGCATGAGGATATTATACTCTTAACAAAATTGAAGGGAGATTGTTTATTTCTCTGATTACATGATGTTAACTTTATTCAACTGCTTACAAGTGAGGATGTTAAACTAATTGAATTAGAACTCCACTACCCTTGGACAAAACCTTACTCTTTGATGCTGAAAAGATCAACCTGTTTGGCTTTCAGTATTTTGCTCTCTACTTTCTCTGATGACCTCTTGGGCTTATGTATCATGCTAATCTCCAGCAAAATTTGAAATCACAGCTGAATATCGATTTTTTCCGACATTTTCATGATATCTGAATAGATTCTATCTCCTCCCAGCTCCACACCAGAGGCACCAGCAGCCACACGTAATACATCCTCGATCAAGGCAACGTTTCCCATTATATCAACATGGGCACCACTTTCTAGACCCCTTCCCTCTAGCAAATTTGCCGGTGCTTTGTGCCTGTACTCTCTGACGTAGGTAGAGATTCCTGAAGGATTGAACCTTGTTTTCCCTCTCCATGCTTTGGCACACATGAAACCAGCACTTAAAACCGGTACGGTTTCATCTCCATCCACAAAATATACTCCACCCTTTAAGCAGCCATTTGGGCTGCCATCAGCTGAACTGTCAATTTGGATTGGGATGCTTCTGCACTTCCCAGGAGGTGAGAGTTTATACACGTATGATCTTTCTGTTGGAATTCCGGCTCCATATAGGCAGTAAATCTCCATGTCTGGAGCATCAGGTAACCTGAAATGCATAGATGATGAAGAAGATATAGGAATGAGAATGAATTTACTACAGAGAGAGAGAGAGAGAGATTGGCTCTCCATGAAATGGACCAGGATCCTCCAGTGCACCCTCCTTAGAATCACATGTGGTACAAATTTGTTTGTACTCTCGTTAGGAACTTAATCATCGTTTTAGAATAGTAATTTTTATTCAATTTTTGCGCTCTTTGCCATCAGCACCTGCTGATGGAGGATCTTAACGCCAATAAATCCATATTGGAACTCTCTCTCTCTCTCTCTCTCTATATATATATATATATATATAGGGATAATCACATAAACTACTGTTGAAGTAAACTAGAGCTTAGTAAGGGAATTTTAGAATTTTCAGCAAGCTCAAAGGAAATGAATAATAACACAATGTACGGAGGAATTTTCACTTGCTAAATCTTCTTATGGCATCAAAATGGATCTGAAATCCATTCACAGTTTCAGTAATTCTATTCTTGTCATGAGATCAGAAAATTTGAATCCAATCCCCCTTTTGTGAATTCCGAATACTTATACTCTAGAAAATGGGATATTATGCGTACTTGGTTTCGAGTGGATTTGACCAGTACTTGTAATGGTTATACTTTGGATCATCAAGATTGTCTGCTATGCCATGTGAGAAGTGAGCTTCGGCCCTTTTCATCATCTTTGGGGCTATAGCTCGGAGAAGATCGAGTAAGGTGGTAGCAGTGTATGCTTTCTTTTCAGAAATTTGCACGATCGTCTCATGGCTCACTTCATCATATTCCGTCCAAGGTTTTCCACATGATGCAAGGGACTGTGGAGAAGTGGCATTGATCAAAGTCACCTGTTTCTGTACGAATCAAGTTCAATGACAAACAAAGGGTTAGAATCTTGATGGATATCTCATATCTATCTTGATACTTTATTAACATAGGAAAAACTGGTGTGGAGTACCATAACTCGTCATAATTGCTCAAATCTCTAAGCATTTGGACATCCTTAAAAGGTATGAGAAAAGGCTGGTCACAGATTGCAATATGAAGAGAAGTGGGCATATATGATTGCAGATACCTGTGAATCAAGCCTAGGCTTCTCAGAAGAATGCATTTCTGATGCCTGCTTTCTGAAAGAGATTATCTGTCCGTATTTCATCGATTCTTGGACTTGGAAACCTCTTCTACCATCTGTGTCATTGCCCTTCCCTTCAAATCGCTGCTTGTACATTCTTGTAGCTGAGTCACACACATGATCTTCTTCTGGAGACCAATCCAAGTCACCCCAAATCGTCTCTCCACCTTTAGGTAACAAAGAAACGACAGAGTCCCATGTTCTAGAGACACGCATAACATGTTCCAGAGCCTGAATTCCGAACATTTCAGAATCCAATAAACCAGGAGCCATAGCTCTGAATAACCCGAAAAGGCACATGTTATCGATTTTCAAACATCAAACTGAAAGATTGATAGGGTGATCATGTGATAGATGTTGCTTAGACTAACCTGATAAAAGCAACATCTTTGCTCTCAGCAGACAGTACATTACCAACAGCTTTTGGAACACCGAGAAATGCTGGACCTATATTCATGATTGATTTTATGTGCTTAGCACACCAACCAGGACCACCGCCTCCACCCATGGGCGGAGGAGATTCGACCCATTTCATGAAGTGGAGAAAATAGATTACACCCATTGAGTGAGGCACCACCACCACTTTCTTATAGCCATTCGTCACATACATAAGCTCGATTTTGCTCTTCAACCTACTAAGAGCTCTGTCCCTCACCTGCTTAATGTCAATATTCTAAATGAACATCACAAAATTCTCAAACCAACCATCTACTAAGTTGAATAAGGTCCCTAATCACTTGGTGCAATTACACCAGCCTAGACATACAACATCCATATAATACAAAGTTCTACTACACTTCAAGCTGTTCAAATAGAAGCAACATTATACCTCAGTGTTCTGAAAGGATAGTCTCCAATCATAAGCAGCCATGTACATATTCTTCTCCTCGTAGCCAATGTGCGCCAAGTTCTTAATAAGAATAGCCCAAACAAAGTACCCCGGAGCAAAATAATCAGCTGCAACAAGCCCCGGAACAGGGCGAACACGAATCCCAGGCGGATCGAGTCCTGTTTCATTGTCCAACGATAGATGCTCCAACCAACACATAGGCCTAAATTCCATCAAAATAATCAATGAGAAATCAGACACAACCTCAATAAAGTAATCAACTAAAACCAAAAAGCATGCATTAGAAGTTAAAACCTTATTGTCGTTCTACAGACCAAGAACGTGAAAATTAGACAAATACTATTAACTAATCAATAAAATTAAAATTGGAAAAAAAATCAAATTAATTTCATAAAAATAATTTTATCAAGTTATTAAATTTTAACTTAGATAAGGATATTGATAGGGATAATTCGGAAATAAAAGACAAATAATTGAAAATAAAATTGTACATCTAAAACAAGACATAATTGGGATCTCAAGGGTATATACAAATTATATACTAAAAAACGATATTAATTTATTAAATAGCAATGTTTTATTTAAAATTTAGTATTAATTTATCAAAATATTGAGTGAAGCATATAAAAATGGAAAAATGCAACTCAAACCTTTTGAAAATTTCAGCAAAGCTACCGCCCCAAAGGCGCTGGCGGAAGAGGCCGTCGGAGCATGGCCGGCCCTCCCAAAGCTCGAGGCCGCCGGTGACAATGCCGGGGACAAGAACGACCGGGTGGAAGGCGGAGAGGCCTTGTCGTCTCAGCCTCGCCCCCGGCGGCTGAAGTCCGGCCAAATTCGCCGGAAAACAGTAGTAGAGAAACAAGAGCAGCCACCATGCTGTACACAGGTACCCAATCGTCCAGCAACAGGAGTCTACGCATCTCCATACCTTAACATCTTTCTGCTTCTGCTTCTTTCTAGGGTTTTCTTCCAAAATTGCCGAATTAGAATTCTCAGAGCTCTTCTCATCCCTTTCATGGAGTTGCTTCTCCTCGAACGAGCAGCACTTTGCTGGCTCCAGAAAACACAGCTTCCGGAACCGAAGAATCGAAACCATTGTTGCATCGAGATCAAGCTCGAGAACTGGAATTACTGCTTATTGTCGATAATCCATGGAAATTAATCGAACTCAACAACGCAGATCTAGTAGATGGAATCAAGCTCAAATTGAAGCAACAAACAAATTAACGCAGATGAAAATGAATTGCTAAAACAGGAAATTGCAAACAGAAAAGGGGAGAAAAAGATGAATAAAAAGGAGTGTAGGCGTTGCAAAACCACGTGGTGAAGAAGGAGATATGCAGGTGGAGGATGCATGTAAGACAAATCTCTCTTCATTTTTACATAAATAAATACTAAATTATTTTACAATATACAATTGTAGGAAACTTTTCGTTTCGTTTCGCTTGGATTGACTCGTTTCATGAAAATAACCGAATAGTAATGTGGTGCATTGGTGTGAGAATATGTGCAGTGTGCTTTTCCTATAAAGTCCCTTTAACTTGTAGAGTTGGATGACAAATGGCGATGAAACCTATGAGATATGGCTTTCTATGAGGCCAATATACACAGATTGGATTATTTTATTATATTTCTATATTTACACAATTGCACGAATTTCATAAATATTAAAAGTGGTGATTTCACTCATTTGTGTACTCATCAAGACCATGGCCTAATATATACTCCCTCCGTCCCGCTTATCTGTGCCTATTTTCCGTTTTTGAACGTCCCAACTAACTTTGTCAGCCCAAAAATGGCAACAAAAAAATTACGACCTTATCCCTCAATTTCTTTCATTTTATTTACTTTACACTTAAAAAGCATACATTAATTACAAAACTATCACTCAAAAACATTAAAATAACACATCACATCAAAGTCAACAGTTTTT
Source organism: Scutellaria baicalensis (assembly GCA_005771605.1). Taxonomy (NCBI): domain Eukaryota; kingdom Viridiplantae; phylum Streptophyta; class Magnoliopsida; order Lamiales; family Lamiaceae; genus Scutellaria; species Scutellaria baicalensis. Next base: position 43,643,095 of record CM016721.1, read on the forward strand.
TCTTAGAATTCGTGCCGATCAAAGGTGGCAAAGATAACCGGGACGGAGGTAGTATATTATTAATGCGTAAAATCCCATCCTTTTAAATATTATAATTAAAATTAATAGTTCAATTGAATTTATAACATATTAGAGATGAACACACTAATATATTTTCATGATGTGTAGATAATTTATAGGTTGTTCTAACGACCCAAACATAAAAAATACATAACATTTAAATTTCACGAAAAAAATTGATCGAGTTGTTGATTTCTGGGTCAGACGTAAATGAATATTTATGACCTATATTCTATATACCATTTTGTCATGAAACATTATCTAAATTAATTTTATTATTAATCAAAAATAACTTGTAAATATAATACTTCAAATTGTACTTCGATTTCATATAAAATCCTATTGTATAAGATTTTATAACAAAACCCCATATGTTGTTTTAAAAATTGAGGGTATATAATTTAGTCATAAATGTTATATTTAATCAGATTTCATTAACTACATGCAATGCTTAGGTCGGTTTGTTTTTCCTTATTAGACTCCGATATGTATCATATTTAAAAAAACAATTAGTTCGTTTGATAAATGTAAGCTTATGATATGACAAAAAAATCTGATTGTGTCACTCCATCTTATAACTTAATTATTTATGAGGATAAATTGATAACTTATCACGTTCACTTGAGACAAGTCAATAATCTCAAAGATATAGTTAAATTCAATCAATAATCGAAGCAACAAGACAAGTCAATAATCTCATAGATATAGTTAAAATCAATCAATAATCGAAGCAAACGATTGATGTATTTGTGTGTTGGTGTGTATGTGATGGTTTTCTCAGCGGTTGGGAAAATGATTCTCGTGTGAATTTATGTGATCATCTTTTCTTTTCCTTCAATCTTTTCACGTGGACATTTCGCTTTCTCTCTCTACATCTTTTTCCTAATGCAGTGAGGATGAGAGAGAATACATGGGAGGGAGAGAGAGTGTGAAAATTACATGAAAATGGAGCAAATATTAATTGGTCGTTTTCTTGTCTGAAAAAGTTGAGTTCCATAGGTATGGAGGCTCTGATAATACACCGATGGCCACTCTTTTTCCCAATTTCTCTCTCCAAATAATAAACACGCAGTTTGTGGTGTGTGTGAGAGAGAGAAGGGTAATGGAATCCAAAAGGAGACAACCTTAATCATTGGAGAAGTAGCACACACTACAATAAACACAGAAACCCAGATCGGCGATCACTGCGGTGGCGGTGGCGGTGGACCAGCAGCTGCCAGCTGGCTGGTGGCGGACCAATTGCCTATTTTCAGACAGGGACAAAAGGAACTACTTGTGGGATTCAATCCTACTTATTAGTTTTCAATTTAGTCCTACAAGATTTTGTATAATGCAAATAGGTCCCTCAACATTTTATAATTTGATTAATCAAACACTTTGTGTAAAAAAAAAAAAAAAACTCTCAATATACTTTTAAGAGATGTTCCATGCAACGTTAGGTGGGTCTGAAATTTGCTATTGAGTGAGTTGTCCATTGTGTAATTTACAGAAATTTAAGGCACACTTTGCTGAATTTACGAGTTTTGGTCGAGGAATAGTTGGGAATAAAATTTTTGGATTGATTTGACAATGTACATTGTGGATGATATGAAAAATAAGGAATGAGAATATTTTCAAAGGTGAAGTTATGAAGATGAAAAAGATTATTGGGTGTGTCAAATTTTGTTTGTGGAAATGGATTGGAGCTCGTTGAATTCGTCGTTTAGCTTTTTCCTTCACGATTAATGCTCTCATTTATTGACCTGCTTTTTCATAAAATTCTGACTTCTTGTTTCATTATAATCCATTCTTTACCGTTTATCAACTTCTTTGTTTCAAACATGTTTGTAACGATCGACACTTGAGCACCCTAATACTGAAGCTAAAAATATCATTCTTACCTCAGAAATAGACAAACTCAGGCCATCAAAAACCACTATTACTTACAAATAGACAAATTTAAGTCTCCAATATCTTAAATGTCTTCCTACTTCATGTCTATGTTGATTTGATGTGAAAAGGTAGTATATATCCCTAGGAAATGTACCCAACATATGTACTAAATATTTTCATGATTTCAAAATAAAAATTAAAGATTTTTATTCATCTATTATACTTTTCAAAGTTAATTCATACCTAGCAAGTGTTGTACACAAATTTATATATATACAAGTTTCTTGATTGATGTACGTGTCTTCAACTAACATTAAATTCCTATTATCATTCAAGTCTTATAGTAATATTACACAAATTTATTGATGAATTATTGATCACTCTCCTTGTTCATTGAATTATTATAAAGTACTCCCTCCGTCCTGCTCCAACTTGCCTACTTGCCATTTTCGTCCGTCCCAGTCGAACTTGTCAACCCCAAAACGACAAAGAAATAACATTTTTTTAATCAAAAAGTAACCAAAAAGTCAAAAAAAGGTGGGCAAAAAATATAAAAAAACATTTTTTAATCAAAAAGCAACCTAAAACAACAAGTCAACTGTATTTTCTTATGTTTCATTCCCGGTTCAGGTCGGACGGAGGGAGTAGTAATTAATTATGCTGCAAAAGATCATGAGAATTATATATGGTGAAGGAGACAGATGCATGTGACTTGGATTTTTATCTGTCCAAATATTCTGTTTTCATTATTACCCAATCAACTTTGTTTTTGGGACCAACACTTGACCTATCTAGCAACAATTAATGAATCCTTGTTTAGATTTTATCCTAACTTACTCATATTCCGATATAAATATTTTTTCGTATTTGGTCTTAGATTCTTGTTTTCATATTGATTCTTAATTGACAGTTTAAGTTTCTTTTTTTACAATAATGTAATACCTTCTTTTTATTGACAATAGTATAATAAGTAAATTACAGAATTTCATATTTTTAAAAAACGTAATAATTTGACAAGATTATATGTGAATATTCCTACTGCACCGTGCATCGTGGACATATATATTAATATACGTGGATATCTGATATACTTATTCGTTCCACAATATACATTTTAACATTTTTCTATATTTATCTTTTATTGCTTCTCGAATGCAAAATTGAGTGTAATTTATTTTTTTCTCCATATTTTCTGTCTAAGTATTTTTGTATTATTTAAATAGAACATTAAAAAAAAAAATTGTCATATAAGGAGGCTTTAATTGGGCTTGGGCCTGGTTCCTGTCAGAGTTAAAGATAGAAGCATTTCACTCACAAAGAAGCCCACTATTAGATTTCATTTCTGGAACTGATTAAACGGGCTGGGCTTATTAAATTTGTTTTTAAATTGATTAAATTGTTTTAAAATATATTTATATAGAGTTGTACTATTAAATTACTAAGATTTTTTTTTTTAAATTAGGAGTACCACTTTAATATGTATTTAATATATTAATAAAAATTTATAAATATATTTTAATTTATGCTTCTATAGGTTGGATTTTTATACGATTGTTAATTTATTGATACTGTCATATCAGTTATAAATTATGGATCATACAAAACCGAAACACTTTGAATATAAAATAATGTATATACACATAATATATGCATAAAATGCTAATTGATAATTAAAATTCATAATCATCAATTAAATAAATTTATTATAAATCATTCTACATCCCTCAAAGACTTCAAACATATCCCAAATGCAATAAAACAACACTTGATTTCGATAAGACAAAAACTTTTATGCATCAGGTGCATGGATCCTAGATCCATGCACCTGACCCGACCCGTGCGTGTACGTGCATCCACGCGCGTCTGACGCGCTCCCACGCGCCTGGGCGGATGCGCACCTTTAGGTTACGTTAAGGATACCTTTCAGTTATGTTAAGGATACCTTTAAGTTATGGTAAGCATACCTTTCAGGGATACCTTTCAGTTATGTTAAGGATACATTTAAGTTATGGTAAGGATACCTTTCAGTTATGTTAAGAATACCTTTGAAATCCTGATTCCAGGTTACATGCCACGTTATGTTAAGAATATCTTTTAGTTATGTTAAGCATACCTTTAGGTTATGTTAAGGATACCTTTAGTTATGTTAAGAATACCTTTTGGTTATATTAAGCATACCTTTAGGTTATGTTAAGAATACCTTTAGGTGATGTTAAGGATACCTTTGAAATCGTGATTCCAGGTTACATACCATGTTATGTTAAGAATACCTTTTAGTTATGTTAAGCATACCTTTAGGTTATGTTAAGGATACCTTTAATTATTTTAAGAATACTTTTTGATTATATTAAGCATACTTTTAGGTTATGTTAAGAATACCTTTAGGTGATGTTAAAGATACCTTTGAAATCGTGATTCTAGGTTCCTTTGAAATCCTGATTTGATACCCTTAGAATTCATTCCAGATCACATACATTTACATTATATTAAGGATACCTTTAGGTTATGTTAAGAATACTTTTATGTTATGTTAGAGATACCTTTGTATGCAAAATATGTAACACAACTACCTTATGGATAAGGTATCTCTAACATAACATAAAAGTATCCTTAACATAACATAAAGGAATGCCTGACGTAAATTAAATGTATGAAATTTGGGCATAAAGGTATCCTTAACATAACCTAAAGGTATCTCTATACATTACCTAAAGGTATTCTTAACATAACCTAAAGGTATGTCTAACTTAACGTAAATGTATGAAATCTGGGCATAATGGTATCCTTAACGTAACCTAAAGGTATTCTTACACATTACATAAAGGTATTCTTACACATTACTAAAAGTCATGACTAAAATTGAAAAACAAGCTAGCGCGAAAAAAAAAAAAAAACGGGTCGGATTACCCGGATCCGACCCGGGTGTATGGATCTAAGATCCATGCACCTGATGCACAAGAGACTTCCTCTTTGGATAAATGTGTTTTCCTAAAATAACGCAAAAAATGCGAATCAACCTAAATTAATTAAGGGATAAATATTATAATCTGATAAAGACAGATTTCTCTTCGCAATTAATCAAATTGAAATTAATTATCCAAAAAGTTATCAAAGTCATTAATTTTCTTAAAAAAAGTACATTTAGGGAAATAATCACACGCGTTTAATAAGCGCGTAGCTTTATGGGGTGGTATATTTTATTGATTTATTACACGTTTATAAAATTTATTAATTTATTTATTACACATGATAGATACATTTGTGGTAATATTTTTTTGCTTTTTGGCTTTGGGTAGGACTCCTGCGTTTGTCGGTGCCAAGGCACGGAGTTTTTTCTTTCCATTATTTTCTCATTTTATTAATTATTTTCTATTATTATAAAATTTATCCTAAAATAAATGTTAGTTTAATTTCATGTATAAATTAATGAGTATGATAAAAAGTTTGGTTTATCTCTATTAAGTTTAGTTTAATTGAAAAAAAGTCGTATGCTTTGAAATCAAAAAAGGGCGCTCATTTTTTAACAAAGTATACTTGTTAAAATGAAACTTAACTTAGAGATGGAAGTAGTAGTGATGAATAAATATGAAATAGATTCGAACGTTTAATTAAATGATGATGTAATATGAAAAACTACAGATAATCAATTAATTGAAACAATTCGAAAATTAATCGAACTCGAAAAATAATTAATTGAAATGTATTTGTTTTATAAAAGATTATGCATCTTCAATTATTGAATTGAGCAAGGAACAAATCAATTATTTATGTTGCCAAACTCTTGTTAGTTGTCACTAGCTGGATATTGGGGAATTATTTGAATACTTCATATTATTACTTAGATTGCATACTTTTTAACAATTCACATGAGCGTATTATTATTCTAAAATGGTAAAAAAATGTAAAATTGGACGAGTTAAATTTGAAAAAAAAAAAAAAAGAAGAAGGAGATAATTAGAAGGATTTAATAAATAAAATTATAAATTTGAATTGCTTGGTGACAATTCAACAATAAATCATAATAGTTTAATGAAATTTCAAGATTTATTGACTTACGTAAAAAAATTGATACACATATATTTATAAGACACTTGTTTTATAAACTTTTCAACAACTTAACTTTTAATATATAATATTAATTCTTTTTATAAAAATCCGTGTCAAAAATTGTTTGATGCAGATGCTCTAATACATTAGTTATATTGTCATCATTTTATGCATATAATTAATATATACTATACATTTTAAATAAATCAAGCGAAAAAATCCACCTCAATTTGACTAAAAATGCATAATTCAACCTAAATAAGATCTAAACTTGGAGGCTTTTTCCATGCCAAATCTATCACTAGAAAAGGAAGAAGAATTTGATTTAATAATTTACAACAATATTTTATGTGACACTGAATTTGGGGATCTGAAATGGCAGTGAATATATAATTAAATAAATAAAAGTGTATGATTATGATGTTTGAGATTAATGAAACTTGTACAGCTCATTTGTCTCTACGCTTCATTCTACTCGCATGTGAACTAAACGACGCCGTTTGACTCCAGCTGTGGACTGCCTTGTTAGTCCACCTTCACTTGATAAATTCTTTCTACTCAATTTTTCTGTTTACATTTATGTTTTATTTAGTTCTATAATTTTTAGTTTTTAATCAAATTGCATCACTTGGTAGTCAAATTATGTATCATAAATGAATAAATTTCTAAACTATTCACCCCTAATGTCTACATGGTAAAAATATAGGTCATTCAGCAAACTACTCGAGCTTGATAAAACAAATATGAATGAACAAGAAAACCTATTCGGTTTTATTCATGAATATGATTGCGAATATTCGTTATTATCTATTCGTTAAGCATCAGTGTTTCATTTATCTTTCAAGTGTTCACACAAACATATATTTTGTTTTCGCATAAACAATTATAATTCTCTCATTATAAGACTACATGATAAAAGAAAAGAAAACATATAAATCGAAGAACGTAAATAAAAATATGAAAATTTCAAATATCCACGTGGCGCCCCGAGATAGCGAGTAGGCGATCACCCAAGAAGTAGGCGCGTGGGGGAATAGACGCCTCGGAAATGAAAGCTGTAGGGGCAGCGAGTGTGAGCATCTCTCCTCCCTCCTTTTTCCTGCTTTAAATGCATCCATATTTTGCTCTCTCAAAATTATCTCATTCCCATTTTCCCCAATTATCTTTTCGAACAAATTTCTACAAAATTCACACGCAAGTTTGAAGCACATTCTCTGAATCTAGATTGCAAAAAATAATTTTCTGTTGGATTCGGAAATGGCGAGTGGAAGAGTAGATCTGGACGGAAATCCGATCAAGCAGATTACAATATGCATGATCGGCGCCGGAGGTTTCATTGGCTCGCATCTCTGTGAGAAGCTGATGGCGGAGACGCCGCACAAGGTGTTGGCGGTGGACGTTTACAACGACAAGATCAAACACCTTCTTGAGCCGTCCTCGCTGCCGTGGGCAGACCGAATCCAGTTCCACCGCCTTAACATCAAGAATGACTCTCGCCTCGAAGGCCTCATCCGCATGGCAGATCTTGTAATTTTCCTTGCGCTTCTTCTTCTGGTTTCCGCATTTTGGTTAATTATGGTTTTGGATTGCGTTTTTTGGCTTCGGATCTGGATTTGTGATTCTTTAAGCTGTTTGCTCTGTTTCCATTCTTTAAGTGAATGTTTGTCATTTCTTTCTTGATTTGAAATCCATGTAGATCTTGATTGGAAGTTGTGGATCTCTTTGGATCTAAATGTTTTGTTTCCCGTGTGTTTCTTCTTCAATGTTCGTCGTAACTCCTTCCATATATTTTACATATCAGCTTCGTCTACTATGATTTTATATTTTCTTTCTGAAGTGCTGCTGTGTAAAAATATTTCAATTATATATGCTATGATAATAATGCTGCGATTTTAGTGCTATATAATATGATATAGTCGAGTAGCTTTTGACTTGGACCGAACCAATAATTTTTCTTGTTGCAGACCATAAATCTTGCTGCCATATGCACTCCAGCAGATTACAACACACGTCCTCTCGATACGATTTACAGCAATTTCATTGATGCTCTCCCTGTGGTAAGTATGTTGCTTTACATTGTTGCTCAGTTTTTTATTTTAGTTGGTCAGCTTTTACAAATTCTATGTTATTAACTTGTTTCTAAATATATATTTTTTGGTGATTGTGGATTTAGGTTAAATACTGTTCTGAAAATGGAAAGCGCCTCATACACTTCTCCACTTGTGAAATTTATGGAAAAACGATCGGTTCCTTTTTACCCAAAGACAGTCCATTGCGGCAGGTGACTCTTTCTTGTATATCCTTAACTTTCTATATTGGATTCCTCAGACATATTTTATTTTTAAGAAGGTATTCTGTTGATTGTGGAAGATTTTCACGTTTCTAATATTTGATGTGATTTGACTTCTGGGTGGTGTAGTTTCTAAAATTTTGTGTCCCTGCTATAGTTCTCGATGAGGTTCCTCCAGTGATCATTTTATGTGTTCTGATATTATAACTATGGTTTCTCTGGGCAATTGCTTTGCACACGTTCTCCCATATTAAATATAACCCTTCTGAAAAACAATATATATTCAATCCAGGGTTTATAAGATTAATACATGCTTTGCACCTCTAACATGTCATTCATCATCTTGAATCAGGATCCCAATTATTATGTTCTTAAGGAGGATACCTCCCCTTGCATTTTTGGACCCATTGAGAAGCAGAGGTGGTCATATGCCTGTGCGAAGCAGTTAATTGAGAGACTGGTTTATGGTCAGTTGGCAATCTTGCACTCATCCTTCCAGTTAGTTTTCAGTGTCTATATTCGCGTGAAATGTTTCTGTAACTGCTTGTTTTACAGCTGAAGGTGCTGAGAATGGTCTTGAATTCACTATTGTGAGGCCCTTCAACTGGATTGGTCCCAGAATGGACTTCATACCTGGAATTGATGGTCCAAGCGAAGGTGTTCCTAGAGTTCTGGCTTGCTTTAGCAATGTATGTCTATCTCACACGCTGTTTTATAAAATGACCATATTAAATATAAAGAGCTGTGTCTTTATTCTAAGTTCTTGCTTATTTATTTAGAATCTCTTGAGGCGTGAACCACTGAAGCTTGTTGACGGTGGCGAATCACAGAGGACTTTTGTTTATATTAAGGATGCTATTGAAGCTGTTCTTTTGATGATTGTAGGTTCAGCATTTGATTCTATGATATTACCGTACCTTATCAAACCATTAAATTGTCTCATAAATAGCTTCTGATTGCTTTAACTCAGGAAAATCCAGCCAGGGCAAATGGTCATATATTTAATGTGGGCAACCCCAATAATGAGGTTACAGTTAGGCAGCTTGCTGAAATGATGACTCAGGTGATTTAAACACTTCATTTGCTTGATTTCTATTTTTGCTGTCAAAAATTTCAATTCTCTCCCTCTAATCACACGTTTTCAGGTTTATGAGAAGGTTAGTGGAGAACCTGCAATAGATTCTCCAACCATTGATATCAGCTCAAAAGAATTTTACGGTGAAGGATATGACGACAGTGACAAGAGAATTCCAGACATGACCATAATCAACAGACAACTTGGTAACAAACATTTCTTGTCGTAAAAGCCTAGTTTACTAACACTTATCTTTATCCTAACAGTTAGTTTTCCCTGCAAAAATTTGAAGGATGGGATCCAAAGACATCACTTTGGGACTTGCTTGAATCCACTCTTACATACCAACACAGGACGTATGCCGAAGCTGTCAAGACTGCCACTTCAAAGCCCATTGCAAGTTGAAGAGAAAGACAATCGATGATTGGTTCTCTTGCATGGGCTCTTCTTATTCGCAGGTCTTTCTATTCATTTTCAGGGATTTTTGCGTATATTAATCAATATGGTTCCGTCTCATCTCCCACACACGATTCTTTTCTTCCGAGTGTCGGCTCACGGTTGTAATGATACTGTATGTCTAATATCTTTGAGAAGTTATTGCTTCACTAGGTACTCCCATTAATTTTTGCTGTAATATGTGCCCTTTGGCATAAACAATATCTTCAGTATTGGATAAGAAAAAAAAAAAAAGCTTAGCATTACTCTTTTGGGGTTGTCATTAGTTGCCTGTCACTGTAGGTTGTCTGCTAATTGTATCGTTTGGTTAAAATCATTTTAGATGTGATATTTTTCTTATGATTTTGCTACCTTTTTTCACAGTTTTGCTTTGTTGAGACATTGCCAGTTTGAACAGTGTCTAAACATGTTGTAATAATTCTAATTTGTCGTTATTTTTTATTTCCCTTTTATCATTCAAAGTGGTAAAGTAATCAGGGAATTAGGGAGAGAAATGGATTAAATTTGTTTTATTTTGTATATTGTTTTGTTACTTGTATAATAATTGCATGCCCAAAATGATTGTTCATTTATGCTTGGTATTTACATGGCTTTAAATACCCAAAACAACTATTTCCTGTTTCATAACATCTTTATAACTGATTTTTTAATTGTTTTTCTAACTTAGGCATCCTTTAAAATCTTGCCACACATCCAATTTTCTAGGCCTCTCATAGATCATGAAAACAAAATATCCTGCTTTAATATGTCCCCTAATTCTAGAGATAGATATGGATGCCCATAAAGCAGCTAACTCAATCTAGTTTAATGTATCCTGAAATCTTCTGGTATCAGGCAAACTGGGAAAAAATGAAAAGGTGTAGCAATTATTGAACTCCACTCCATTTAGCCCAATCCACAAACTGCATTCCACCATATATGTTATTGGCAAAACGTACGCCCACCGTGAAAGCCATGGCGACAGGGGGGATTTGCTTCGCCATAGGTGAGCGTTCGACGAGACCTTCCAGTCCATTTACTATCTGGTAGCGGGTGTTTGAAGAGACCGCAAGAAAAACACCTGAAAGATAAACAGAAATGTGCATGGATTTTGAAAATCTTGAATCATGAGTTAAACTAAAGCTATTTCTGAAATCATGTGACAGTCTCGACTTAGTACATCTTAATGTTTGTTTTATATGAGAACCATATATTAAGTTTGACATAACATAAATAACAATGCAGATGATTGATTCGATATTTTAATGGAGATGAATAACGTACCCCAAAGTGCAGCACTTTTCACTAGTGGGGGCACAGGTATATCTTCTTCTGACTTCTTGATGCTCCTGTCATGCAAAAGAGATATCAGTTAATGGGTGGATCTCTAAAAAGGAAATTAATTGATAGCCAAAATTATGCAGATGACTCAAAAAACGCTGTGAAAAAACGGTTTTGACTTCTTGAAGTAACAAAACTTAAATAAGTACAGTAAAAGAAGGAGGTAGAGGACCAGTATCAGTAGTTTTTTTTTTTTTATCCCTCCCAATCTTTAAATCAGTGAAGACATTAGGTTGTAGAATTGACTCAATCTATGGAAGTTTACCTAGGGTCAGCAATCATAGCTAGACTTCGATGTCCTAAAGTTGATAAACTATATTCTTTGGAGAAGGTATAAAACACAAACTCACAACTTATGCATGAAAATGAGAAATGGAAAGAGAGCAAATATTTTCTGAATCCATAAAGGTGAGAAGAATTTAACGATTTTTGGAAGTGCACCTTTTGGCAGTCATGATCATATTGGCTATGCCTTGGCCGATCAGACCACATCCAAAACCCACTGAGCCATATAATAAACCCTACATTCAGAGCGAACATCAGTCATCAACAGCTAAATTACACCAGAATAGTCAAGCTTAGCTACAACCATTGTATGAGGCCAAGGAGAGGAAAATGACATTCTTTTTTCCTAATTTTGGTGATTGGGAGTGGGGAGATGGAGGGTTCTAAAATGCTTGATTACCTTGTAAAAGTATGTGGCAATTCGCTGCTGCAATGAAAACCTCGTTCCTGGTCTCTCAGCTTCGAAAACACTGTACGGCCAATTCAAAAACAATCTATGTGAGTGAGAAAATATTCAATGATGATATCTAAAAGCAAGAAAAGTTCTTTCTTCAGCCCACGAAACAATATTCTCAGATTAAGGAAACTGTGAAGACCACCAGTAAAGGATATCAGCAGACAAGATGCGATGCCCTCTGAAAAATAAACTGCTTCTAATTGGAGTTTGGGTTTGTGCAAACTTTTCAGTCAGATGGTAGCTACAGCCAGTTCAAAGATTGTCGAAGAAGAATTACTCGGTGAAAATTATCTATGCTGCTTAGAATAAAGTCTAAAATCCATTTATCATGATAAAAAAACCAATATAGCTCTTTGATTTTCTAATTTTAGAGACTTCCCAAGATGAACACAGCCATGAGAAATGGAAAACATGTCATAAAATCCTGACCTGCTTATGTGGATGGGTAGGGGGAGATGAAAGAAGCAAACAGGGCACAATTCTTGGAATTCTTCCACATTTTTGTCTCACAAAAAGTAAATATAAATTACGTGGAAATCGTCTTTTTTTCTTTCTCTTTACAGGTTCTCTGTTATATGCATGAGTAATGACTGAAGCAGTTAAAAAAAAACAAATTGAGAGTATTTTTCCATGTATCTCACATAGGAACACCTACTCGTTTCATGTGCACCTAACTAAAACATGGCTCACGTAGAATTGTTGACGTGTAGAAAAGCTTACAGCATACCAAATTATCTAGCTAGGACAATCTGCTAGAGGTTCAAGTAACTGAAGATCAATGAAAATTCCAAGTCTTCTTGGAATTCCTTCATCTAAGTTCTACTTTTGAATAAATACCTGTTCCAAGTTCCATCCTTCATTTTGTTCAGTAAAACAGTAGGCAAAGTCATAGCTCAAGATTGTTGCTTTATCTATAATAAGCTCTAGATGAGCAGACAGCTATGCAAAAAGATATGAAAGAAAGCTCCTTGTAATAAGGAATGCGAAGTCTGTTCCAATTAGAATACATAAGGCAGAATCACAGTCTGAAGGGATCGAAAAGAGTATAAAGCTCTGAAATTTAAACTACATGAATCACCTGCTTGGTAGAGCATCACAAGCATGTTGTAGGCGTCCGAAAAGGCCACTAGATACAGATTGCTTGCCTATACGAGCATAAGGGGCTAACATACCAACCAAGGCAATGTCAACAACAATACCCACTAACAAATCTGCTGCATACAATTCAAACTCGGCCCAGAAATCCTTTCCTCTTTGCTTAACTTCAGCAAATGTTGCACAGCAAGAATCGATTACCACCTGCAACACAATTGGATGATAGTGCTCTAGAAGCAGTTAATGTGAATCCACATAACATAATCTCACAAAGTTATTTGAGTCATTTACAATTTATTGCAGCTAAAATACACACTAACATATTTCGACAAATTTACCCTATATATTAGGTATCCATTCACTGAAACTACATTCATATACTGTTATACACTATGCATATGCATAAACTCGACCTCACCTCTGTTCCAACTTTAAACAAAAATGATGGATCCGCTAGCATCCGATTCCGAAGCATCGAGCAATATCTCATCAGAAAACCTAAAGGCCAAGCTGCACTCTGCAATAACAATAAGAACACCACAATAACCATTGTAAATCACACTGCATATCTCCAAACAATTAAGTACCATTGTATTAAGTAAGCTGAAGCTGAGGCAAGTTTTTCTAATTTTAAATTCTAAACAATCCGATCACCTGTAAATCCAAGTACCGAGTAAGAATCAATCTACGAAGTCCTGTAGATTTCGCCGCCTCGATCATATCAGGTGGCAGAATCGCGCCTCGGCTCTCTGCCTCAATCAAAACCTCATCGTACTTCATTATTGGCCCAAACTCATCTTCATCGGTACCGCCCTCATCTCCCTCCCCCCCACCGCCGCCTCCAGGAGGCAACCACCCATCCTCGCCATCTCCGCCGCCGCCATTGTCATCGACTTTCGGTTCCTCAAAATCTTCCGGCAAATGAATCTTCTCCGATACACTCCCCGGCTCCGCGCACTGTATCCATAACGGCTTCCGAGAGCCGCTTCTAACCGAGGGAAGATTCAAAGGAGCAAACTTAGCGAAAATGTTGAATTGCAGAACGGCGTTTCTGCTCGTTGGCTGACTCAGTGAATTGTGAAGCTTCGCCGCCGCAAAACCGCCGGCCGGAGAACATATAGACGACATCGTTTCGATCGATAAATCGCATAAATCAGAGAGAAGGAGAATTCCTTCAACCTCGCCACGACTGTGCTTGGGTTGGTTGGACTGACAACGAGCATTCATCAGGTGCTTCCTCTACCTGCTGTAACTGCTTGTACTCACTGCATCTTTTATTTTCTCTGCTAAAATGTTTCTTTTTTCTTTTTAATTATATATAATAAATTAATATTTATATTTTAATTTTCCTAAGACGAGTCAACTATAAATAGTCTATTTGATTGACACATTTGTCCCACTATAGAATTCAATTCCTCATCATCATTCATTGTCATAATCATAGACCACTTTATTTGCTAATTAATTATTATTTGTGACAAATTTTATTTGAGAGGGCTGCCGAAATTACACAAAAGTTTTTAAGGATTTGACTTTTCTAACATTGTATATAAGGAAATGTACTTTTCTACCACAAAATATAACAAAGTTACCTTTTCTACACTATTTTGACTCGGTCATGGAAAAATCATCAAGTAATGATTGCTTGATGATATATTCAATTTTATTTATACTTATTTAACAATTGTTTTATCCAAATACTGTAATTACAAATTTATTTGCTCTTTTTATTTATTCTGTTGTATTTATAGTTATTTAACAATTGTTTTATCCGAAAACTGTAATTAGTAAATTTTTATAATTTCTAATTCATAAATTATGGTTCGATTAATTAGTACGAGAACCACTATAATATGTTAATCGAAGCAAAATAATTTATACTTAATTTAATAGAAATACTGAATATAATTTAGGTGGTTCGAGTGGCTCGATCACTAGTTCAAAAAATAAAAAATTTACAAAGTGATCGAACCACTATGTGAAATTCATAGTGGTTCGATCACTAGTTCAAAAAATCAAAAATTTCCAAAGTGATCGAACCACTATGTGAAATTCATAGTGGTTCGATCACTAGTGTAAAAATCAAAAATTTTCCAAAGTGATCGAACCACTATGTGTTTCACATAGTGGTTCGATCACTATTGAAAAAAACCTAAATTTTCCAAAGTGATCGAACCACTATGTCAAATTCATAGTGGTTCGATCACTATTGAAAAAAACCAAAATTTTCCAAAGTGATCGAACCACTATGTCAAATTCATAGTGGTTCGATCACTAGTGTAAAAACCAATTTTTCTAAGCATATACATATGTACTTATACAACTAATTCGGATGCCCTGACGACCTACTCATCGTTTCTGATCAGCACGCAAGCATAAGTAATGCGATACATGAGAACTTCCCTGAGGCCACGCATGGACTATGTTGTTACCATATTAGACAACATTTGGCCAAACATGGGTCGCATTTGGTCAATCTGTTCCAAAGAGCTGCATACTGTTATGATCCAAATGAGTTCGATGGGTAAGTTTATCCCCATATAATTATTTGCACTACGTATTCATAAATAACAAATTGACGTAAAGTGTTCTTTGTTTTTTTAAACAGGTACATGTCAGCCCTACGTGACAGTCTGATGATGGGTGCAATCAATACATTGCAGAACGCCCAAGAAACGAGGTGGTCACGCGTAAAATGTCCAGTACGACGATACAGTTTCATGACGTCGAATGCCGCATGAATTTGACATAGTGGTTCGATCACTTTGGAAAATTTTTATTTTTTTCAATAGTGATCGAACCACTATGAATTTGACATAGTGGTTCGATCACTTTGGAAAATTTTGGTTTTTTTCAATAGTGATCGAACCACTATGAATTTGACATAGTGGTTCGATCACTTTGGAAAATTTAGGTTTTTTTCAATAGTGATCGAACCACTATGTGAAACACATAGTGGTTCGATCACTTTGGAAAATTTTTGATTTTTACACTAGTGATCGAACCACTATGAATTTCACATAGTGGTTCGATCACTTTGGAAATTTTTGATTTTTTGAACTAGTGATCGAACCACTATGAATTTCACATAGTGGTTCGATCACTTTGTAAATTTTTTATTTTTTGAACTAGTGATCGAGCCACTCGAACCACCTAAATTATATTCAGTATTTCTATTAAATTAAGTATAAATTATTTTGCTTCGATTAACATATTATAGTGGTTCTCGTACTAATTAATCGAACCATAATTTATGAATTAGAAATTATAAAAATTTACTAATTACAGTTTTCGGATAAAACAATTGTTAAATAACTATAAATACAACAGAATAAATAAAAAGAGCAAATAAATTTGTAATTACAGTATTTGGATAAAACAATTGTTAAATAAGTATAAATAAAATTGAATATATCATCAAGCAATCATTACTTGATGATTTTTCCATGACCGAGTCAAAATAGTGTAGAAAAGGTAACTTTGTTATATTTTGTGGTAGAAAAGTACATTTCCTTATATACAATGTTAGAAAAGTCAAATCCTTAAAAAATTTTGTGTAATTCGGCCCATTTGCTCAATTTTATTTTGGATGTAAAATGATTAATATTTTAGACCTGAAGCTTCATAAACCTAAATAGGTTCAATTTCAAGCATGGTATAGTAGTTTATTGCAACTATTTATAGCTGAAATAATGTCACATTTTATTAAAAATTATGTTCCCATTTAATTTTGAATAAACTTTTCATCAACAAATATAAATACTCTAATCAAATATAATATTACATTAGAACTCTATTACACATTTTTCCTATTTTATAAACGAAGCTATCAAAGTCAAAGATCCCCACACAAGACATTGATTCATCTAAATTGACCGGAGACAAAAATAAAAAATAAAAAAAAATAATGATAAGTATTACTATAAAGTATAAAATATTTAACAATAATAATAATAATAATGAAAAATCGAAAAAAAGTGCCTGTAATAAAAATAAAATTTATTTTAATATCAACAAATACGTTTGAAAATAAATAAAAACAAGAATAAAATAAAAAATTAATAGCGAAATAAAAGTCGTCTCCCTCCACTGTGCGACGGCTTTTCCAGTTTCTCTCTCTAGATCGCACCTCGAACACAGTCTCTCTTTCTCTCTCTTTACACACATACATTCCGAACAGATTCTCACTGACAAGCAGAGAATTTTATGTAGTTTTTGAGCCGCCAATTTGATTAAGATCTGTAATTTGTTAGCCGCTGGATCTGGAGATCTGAGGGCGTTGCGAGATGGCTCTGTCCGGCATGAGAGGTTTATCGGTGTTCATCAGTGACATTCGGAATTGTCAGAACAAGGAGCAGGAGCGCCTTCGCGTTGATAAAGAGCTTGGGAATATCCGTACTCGCTTCAAGAACGAAAAGGCAAGTCTTTTCATATTGGGTCATGTGTAATTGTCAGCTGTATTTTAGGTCCCTCTGGAAATTTGTCATGTTTTGTGCTGTATCGTGAAATTGTGGCGTTTATGAATAAATACAAGCTGGAATTGAGTTGTGGAGTCAATTTGGGAATTCGTTTCCTGAATTTGGCTTGAATAAATGGGAATTTCGTAAATTGTTCTGTTGAGCGAAGGGAGGTTTGTTTTAGGGGTTTATGGAATGCAAGCTGAGCTGTTTGGGAAGGATTTCTTGTGGGTAAATTTGACTTCTCTTCATTTGGTTAATTAACATTGTTGTGTGAATGAGGAGAGTTGGTCACTTTTGAATCTTTTGATAGTATAATCAATCAAGAGCATTCAGGAAAAAATGTGTAAGACATTTAAGTGCTCGGTGGTTTCCCTAATTTTTGGTAGTCAGTGCTATAGCCTATACAAACCGTGCTTTCATTCTTCAACTGAGCAATGACACATTATAGTTGCAGTTAGTTCTGAAATCATGTTACATGCACATGGAAATTCATTTTTTTAGATGAATGTCATTATTCATGGAATAGCCCTATAATGGCGTGGCCATCTTCTTACTTTACATGCTTAACTAGAATGTATAATCAAGTCAGACAAAGTTCATCATTGTGAACTCTCACATGAGAGAATAACCAAGTCATGCATATTTTGGTCCAATAAATACATAAGACCTTTCACTGTGATGCATGGATTTGTATGCTCCTGTTAGATTTAGTTGGAAAAACATAATGATTTGGGAAACATAATGTTGTCCTGTAAAGACCCAACTCTCTGATCTATAGAGCATAGCTGGTCAAGCGATAATCTTGTTAACCTGTCACACACGCATCTTTCCATCACATAAGAGTCGTGATGTGAGTCTCCATTTCATTCAACCTGGCTTTATCATATGGTTTGTATACCATTCTTTGGATAATGGATCCAAATTATCAAAATAAATTCACATTCTGGGACTTACTTACCATCAACCCCCCCCCCCCCCACCTCTCTAGATTTTGGACCAAAGTTACATGCTAGATATTCCATTTTGAGTGACTAATTGAGAACCCTTTTTCACAAGTATTAAGAGCTTCATGCCATCTATCTAAGTATTGATGTATGCCATCTTTGTGTTTCAGTCTATGTTTTCACCACCGTTGCTTATTTTTTTCAAATTTCTGTTTATGACTGGACAGGGTTTAACACCTTATGAGAAGAAGAAATATGTCTGGAAAATGCTTTATATTTACATGCTAGGTTATGATGTTGATTTTGGCCACATGGAAGCTGTTTCTTTAATATCTGCCCCAAAGTATCCAGAAAAACAGGTCTGGTTTTCAAAAAACTGATTTTGTAGCTTACACACATTTTGTCACTTATCCATTGACTTCATATTGCTTTGATTTCAGGTTGGCTATATAGTGACATCATGTCTTCTCAACGAGAATCATGATTTTTTGAGATTAGCAATTAATACTGTGCGCAATGACATTATTGGTCGAAATGAAACTTTTCAGTGTCTTGCTTTGACGTTGGTATGATTTCAGAGCCTTCTCTTCCTACAAATCTTAATGGATAGTTGGAACGAACATATTGGTTTTGTCCAATGTGGCTTTGTTGTTTCCTTTCCCTGACCAAATTTCGCCTCATCTGTTCAGGTAGGAAATATTGGTGGGAGAGAATTTGCTGAATCACTGGCTCCTGATGTTCAAAAATTACTTGTAAGTGCCAAGAGTCTGAAAATACTATGCAGAATGACCTAATAAATGATGCTAAAATTTCCTATTTTCCAGATTTCTAGTAGTTGCAGGCCACTTGTGAGGAAGAAGGCTGCACTATGTCTGCTGCGCCTTTTTAGAAAAAACCCTGATGTGGTGAATGTAGATGGCTGGTAAAGTGTCTTTAGGCACCCTATTAGTTAAATTGTTTAACTTGACAAAAAATAACACCATTCCTCTTCCTACTTATTGACAGGTCGGATCGGATGACACAATTATTAGATGAACGTGATTTCGGTGTCTTGACTTCTTCTATGAGCCTCCTAGTTGCTTTAGTGTCCAATAACCATGAGGCATACTGGAGTTGCCTTCCAAAGTGTGTTAAAATATTGGAAAGGCTTGCTAGAAACCAAGATGTTCCACAAGAATACACTTACTATGGCATTCCATCTCCCTGGCTTCAGGTTTGTACTTATCTAGGCTCTTTTTTCTAAATAGGGGTGACTCTCCTATAATTTAAGGTCACGAGAAATTTGTCTGCATGCTGAACTTCTAGTTTCAAACTGAAGCATATTTTATTATCTAACATTTATTGATTCTTTTGCCAACACATTCACCACAGGTTAAGACAATGAGGGCTCTTCAGTATTTTCCAACAATTGAGGATCCAAATACAAGAAAATCATTGTTTGAGGTCTGAAGTTTCTGTTTTCTTCTGTGGATTTTATGATTTTTAACTGATCATCCCTACACAATCGTGTGCATGTTTAGCATGTAAATATAGTGGGCCTGTGGCATGTGATGATACTTGACTTATTTGTATTATGGAAATCAGGTTCTGCAGAGGATACTCATGGGAACTGACGTTGTAAAAAATGTGAACAAGAATAACGCATCACATGCTGTTCTATTTGAAGCTCTTGCTCTTGTAAGTCACCTTTATTACCCCTGTATATCTGTTAAATGCTACTGCTAAAGGAGCTTATACTCATTTGGCTTTCATTAATTCTCCCATCATTGAAAATGAAACTCTTATTTTAGTAAGCAATTTATGCCTTGGTCACGTGGAGCTCATGAACTTATACAGCTTGCAAGGTTGATTTGTGCTACCAAATTAATTAGAGATAAGAGATTCACTGGAAATGATTTTAGAATAGTAGGATATTGAGTCATTGACAAAAGGAGAGTAACTTAGGAAGCATGAATTGTTGGGAGCATATAGTTAACATGGACATGGTTGAAGTGATGCTTTGGACATGAAACCACTTTTCTGTAGATAGGCCATTGTCTCATGTTCAAATAAGCGGGTTCAATAGGTTTTAAGTTGAATTTGGATCATGACTTTGAATTTATTCAATTCTGATAGTATGTCTCAGTCGACTTTGAATATATTTATCCATGACAGTTCAAACCAAGGAAATGTTTGATTCTTTTGATATCCAAATTAATTTGATTCTCTTAACATCCAAATTAATTTGATTCTCTTTCGATGGTACTAAATTGCTCTTGAAGTCAGGACGCAAGATCCAAATAGTAAAAAGTTCATGTATATGATAATTTTTGTATACCTGCACACAGATTGATGAAGCTATGGAGATTTATGTTTCCGTTTCTATGTATGCTTACAACTGAAATTACTGTACTTTTTTGAATTTTAATTAAAAATTTATTTCAGAGGCTCCGTGACTCGCAGCTTATTCCCTTTTAAAAGTATTTTCCAAGCAATGACTAGCTCTTGGACTAACACTTCTTTGGATGTAGGTCATGCATCTTGATGCCGAGAAAGAGATGATGTCTCAGTGTGTTGCGTTACTTGGAAAATTTATAGCTGTTCGTGAACCTAATATTCGATACCTTGGCTTGGTGAGTGCTTAGTTCATTATGAGAAGTAGTTTTCAATTCTGACCTTTCTTTAACCTAGCTACATTATCTATGTTCCATCTATTCTCCAAATCGGTTGCATTGTTGAAAATTGGATTCGTATGTAATTGGGCTCTCAAAACCATATGGAATCATTGGTTCCTGATTGCAGTGATTTTGTTGTTTGATGCAGGAGAATATGACTCGGATGTTGATGGTCACTGATGTGCAGGATATCATTAAAAGGCATCAAGCTCAGATCATTACTTCACTGAAGGATCCTGATATCAGGTTGACTATTACTACTTTATGCTTGTTCAAGACTTGACCAACTGGTCTGCTTTTTAAACTGTATATGTTGGGCATTAACACTTAAAGTTAGCTTAACCTATTTGATGCAGCTTATTGGGTTTGGGTTTTAGAAAATCTAATATAATGAAGTATGTTATTCAGTTAGGGAAATCTTTTTTTTCTTCTTAGTGTGTCAACTAAGTTAAAAGTATTTGGCTCTTTAGTTCAAGATTTAAAAATTTCTTAGTTCTTGAAACTTTTGAATTTTGAATTGTAGAAGAAATGATAAAAATCAAGAAAGTTTCTTGATTAAGTTTCAAGAACTTGGTTCTTGGATGTAACATTTAAGGTTTATTAGATCATGAAATCCTTGGATTTAGAATACCTATAGAACAAATAATAATGAAGATAAAGTTGATTTCCTGATCAAGAACAGTAAGTTTTGTTCATGTTTTCAGCATTGCTTGGATAAGGTGACCTTCTTAAAGGTGGTCTTTTTTTAAATAAAAGTGTGTTCTTAAAATTAACTTTTGGAATATGTTTTCTGATGATTCATTATCTTTACAGTATCATGAGACATGCCCTTAACTTATGCATAGATTTATCTCATGATTAATTATGTAAACAGTATCAGAAGACGAGCCCTTGATTTGCTATATGGAATGTGTGATGTCTCAAATGCAAAGGACATAGTTGAAGAATTATTACAGGTTTGCATGAACTATAAATGTGTGTGAATCCGCTCAGTTTTCTTTATTGGCTGCTGAAGTGAAGAACAAAAATAATACTTGGTTGACTGTTTTCTTGTTTCAGTACCTTAGCTCAGCCGACTTTGCAATGCGGGAGGAATTATCACTTAAAGCTGCTATTCTCGCAGAGAAGTTTGCCCCTGACTTATCATGGTATGAACTTGATTAATCAGAGGACATTTCTTTGTTCTTATTGACATGGCAAACAAATTGGTATGTGAAGTTGCACATAAATCAAAGTTAGTTATTATCTCAAACTTTTTAGTGAAACTATGTGTGGGTGCTATTAAGACTTGTAGAAGTTCAATGCAGAACTATAAATAAAAAATATGATAATGATAATAAAAGTAATTATAAATCACGTAATAGTGTGTAGCTTGCTTCAAGTATTGATGCTAAACTTTTTTTCTCCTTGATCTTGTAGGTATGTGGACGTGATTCTTCAGTTAATTGACAAGGCAGGGGATTTTGTCAGTGACGACATTTGGTTTCGTGTGGTGCAGTTTGTAACAAATAATGAGGATTTACAGGTAACAGCAAATTATTTTTCAGTCGTCTCTGATCTGTAAAAGTGAACTTTCACATAACTAGTGTATGTTTCATTTCTGTATCTTATCAGCCTTATGCAGCTCTGAAAGCCAAAGAGTATCTTGATAAGCCTGCTATTCATGAGACTATGGTCAAGGTATGTTGGATCTCACTTCATTTTTCTAATATATGATTTTATGGGCTCTGGCTAATGTGATTGTTAAGTGCAAAAAGTGCATGCCAGCATCAAGATTTACTTGCATGAAAGGAATTTTTAGGAAGTGAATGTGATACTGTCAATCACAAGTTCTATATATCTAATATCTGACATGAAACATGTAGGCAATTTATTGGTCCGGATTATTTTTGTAATGTTAATTTTTTTGCAAATAGGTTTATTACCATTAACCTAATTAGGTTTTGGATAGGCTAATGATGATCAGTTTAAAAATAAAAGTGAGTGTTTTCAATTAATTGAAATGTAAACAGTATTTATTTAGGTGTGTTGGATTGATGAAGCTGTGAAAATAATATCTTCCATGTAAATTTTGATTGCAATACTAAAAATAGTTCTTATAACGAAATAGGTGAGTGCGTATATCCTTGGAGAATACAGTCATCTTCTAGCTAGACGTCCAGGGTGCAGTCTAAGAGAAATTTTCAACATCATACATGAAAAGCTTCCCACTGTTTCGTAAGGGCATATCCCCATATCTTCCTTTGTTAATGTTTCCTTTACTTATGCATCATATCTAACCAAATCAGACATCATCAGGACACCAACAATTCCTATCCTTCTTTCCACATATGCAAAGCTTTTGATGCGCACTCAACCACCTGACCAGGAGCTACAGAAGCAAATCTGGGTGATATTCAAAAAGTGATTATATCAAACAACTATTATTTTAGTTTTCAATTGGAAGTTTGTGTTTTGGTTTGTCCATTAAGATGGCAAATTATACTTTACAGGTATGAAAGTTGTATTGATGCTGAAATACAGCAACGAGCTGTTGAGTATCTTGCTTTGAGCATGAAAGGTGCGGCTCTAATGGATATACTTGCTGAAATGCCGAAGTTCCCCGAGAGACAGGTTGGAAAATGGATTTGCAGTGTTGACTTAGTATCAGTTAATGTGTCATTATGTGGACATGGTTGAAGCATCTTCATTTGCTAGAAAAATTAACTTCACTTAATTTACTAACATTGTTGTCTGTGACAAATCTGTGGTTCTAGTCATCATTGTTAAGAAAAGCTGAAGATGTTGAAGCAGATACTGCTGAGCAAAGTGTAATCAAATTGCGGGCTCAGCAGCAGAATTCTAATGCTTTGGTTGTTACTGATCAACGCCCTGCTAATGGAACACCACCTGGGGCCCAGCTTGGTCTTGTGAAGGTGCCTAGCATGAGTAATGCGGTGAGATGTCCTTCCATGACTTATGACAGACCATTTCACTGACTTTGTTGGTTCTTACAATATAGTAATTCTGAAATATAAATATGTTAACAGGATCAGAGCACTGCTGAGCAACGGTTAACACATGCAAATGGGGCTCTCACTGTAGTGGATCCTCAACCTTCGAGTACACCTTCTCCTGACCTCCTTGGAGATCTTTTAGGGCCACTGGCTATTGAAGGCCCACCAGGTACCGCCCCCCAATCTGATCCAAGGGTGGCTTCTGGTTTGGAAGGTGGTGCAAATGTGGATGCATTAGCACTTGCACCTGTTGAACAACAGATTAATACAGTCCAGGTATTAGTTTCTTCTCGCATCAGTAGGTCCTTGATTGATGCTTGTTTGAAATTTAGATGCATCTTGGGAAAGTATGTTACATCATGTGTTAGATACCTAAAATTTCAGCTCATGTGTTGAATGTGTAAACACTTATTTTGGTCATATGGCTGAGTATGCATTGGTAATTTGTTTTGAGTTTTGAAACTGAACTTTATTATTGTCCAAATCTGAGTTTTCAGCATAGCATTAGGTCCTTGCTGAATTTTTGTTCAGAATAATCATGAACTTTGCTGCATAAAATGTATTTGGACTAAAGGTTGTTTTACTTGTCTTTTTTTTTCATTTAAAAAACCACCCAAAAGCTCAAGGACAATATTTCAAACTGTTAGTCTCCTGTGCTTGAAAATTGTGTTTGTGGAGTTTCATTTTGTTTGCTTGTTAGCCTGTCCAGTTGGAGATCCTATGTTCAGGTCTTAATTTTCATTCTTTCACCAGTTAAATTGGAAAATTGATGTCTATGTTTTTTGGCAAATGTAGTCCATTGGATTGGATTTCTCCTATGTACATTTAGAACCCTGTGGTTTGAAATATTTTAGGAGCTTGAAATCTATGATAATTATAAAAAATGCCAACAAAGTAAGGCCTAAAATTTGTTTGTGTGCTTGTTTTTTAGGTGAGATTTGCTAGTGGCAATGATAGAAACTTGGAATTCCTCGTTCAAATTTTGTTCTTTGTCCTAAAGATGGAAGCTGTTTAAGTTTTATGGGATTTCTTCAAAGCACTTTCAAAACTTTTTCGAAAACGTTACAAGTTTTATGATTTCTGCTGTATATAATGGCTGTAGAGTATCATACAAGTTCATATTTTAGGAAGAGAGTGCAGAAAAAACTTCACAGTTGCTGACACCGCTCCAGTTTGTGCTTATGACTTCTTTCTCCACCTTTGATGCTTGCAGCCGATTGGTGATATTGCAGAAAGATTTCATGCTTTATGTCTCAAGGATAGTGGTGTGTTGTATGAGGATGCCTATATCCAGGTGCAGTCTTACAATCCTCCCAACTCAGTTTTCACTGAGCATATTTCTCATTTTCTACACTTCCGTGTTCTATGAACTTAAAATGGTTGTTTCCAGTTAACTCTACCACTTTGTTAATATGTTACCAGATTGGCATTAAAGCTGAGTGGCGAGCCCATCATGGGCGAGTTCTTCTCTTCTTGGGAAATAAAAATACCGCTCCACTCGTTTCAGTTCAAGCATTAATGTTGCCCCCATCACATTTAAAGATGGAACTATCTCTAGTACCTGAGACTATTCCTCCAAGGGCGCAGGTCAGATGACTAAATATTGTTATCCTTTCATAAGTTTTCTGTTGGACTATGATTAAAGAAATTCCATACGTTTGCTTCTTAGGTTCAATGTCCACTTGAAATAATTAACCTCCACCCAAGCAGAGATTTAGCTGTGCTGGACTTCTCATACAAGTTTGGAACCCATGTGGTACTGCTTAACAACTATGAATTAAATCAAAGGATAAACTGAGGGCCGAGGGAAAGATCTATTGCTCATCTGTAAAACTTATTTATATTCCATGAGCAGGTCAATGTAAAACTTCGCCTTCCTGCTGTTTTGAACAAGTTTCTTCAGCCACTTACAGTTTCCGCTGAAGAATTTTTCCCACAATGGAGATCACTTTCAGGACCTCCATTGAAGCTGCAAGAAGTGGTATGTATGTGCTTTTCGATTTACCTTCGGAATTTCTTTTCCGGTCTATCCAAGCAAATAAGCACCCATTGACCTTATTTTCCACTAACTTACCAGGTTAGAGGTGTAAGACCAATGGCACTTGTAGAAATGGTGAACTTATTTAACAGTTTGCACCTGATAGTTTGCCCTGGCCTTGTAAGTAGTTCATACTACCAATAACTTTCAACTGATCCACATTTGGGGTATTGTTTTGTGGCTGTATGATGTCTTGTATTTTTCACTTCTTTTTCGATTTCCTATTCAGGATCCCAATGCTAATAATTTGGTTGCGAGCACAACATTCTACTCTGAAAGCACACGAGCCATGTTATGCTTGGTATGCTTCTACACTTAATTTATGATTACTAATATTCTAATTTTGATGCATTGAAATAGCGAATTTGACAAATATTGCTGCTTCTACAACATGATTCTGGCCTTCGATGTAGCATGCCTATTTGTTTGAGATGGAAAGTTTTACATTATAGATTATCATAGCTGTTTCTGCTTGATTAGCATCATTGGTTATCTACTTTTTTTTTTTTTGCCATCATGAAATCATTATCAATATTATTCTTCTGTATCATCAGATAAGAATAGAAACAGACCCAGCCGATAGAACACAGTTACGGATGACCATAGCATCAGGAGATCCAACACTAACATTTGAGTATGTACATCTACTCAACCTCACATATCTCATAGAGCACTCGAGATTGTCTCTGATATTTGAGCTCTTCTGATGGTCATTTACAGATTGAAGGAGTTCATTAAAGAGCAATTAATTGTCATTCCCATTCCTTCCCGAGCACCAGCACCTGCACCCCTACCTCCTCAACCTCAACCGAGCACTCCTCCTACAGCAATATCAGATCCCGGAGCTCTTCTTGCTGGTTTGCTTTGAGTGATATTTTCATACTTTAAGATTATTCACAATTGTGTAACCATTGTCCATAGCACAGCTGCCCTTACACCCCGGACAGTTAGGGGTGGGCCCCGTACGATACTATGCAGGGGCTGGCGGGAGTGCATATGTTAACAGCTTAGTGTTAGAGTTTGGAATTGGAGGCTGTGAAGTTTTGATATTCTTTTGCACAACTAAACCGTGCCTTGGTGAGGTTTTCCTCTGGTTTTTTTAGGTGAGGGGGTCTATTCTTGTTTCTCTCTTTCTTCTTCTTTAGCTTTCGCCTTTTTTCCTCTTTTAGTCAGGTTTTACATCATTGGTTTCTCTAATACCAATGATACAAAAACAAAAAATGTATGAAGTTACACCCTTTGTAACCATCACAACATTTGTTTGTCAATATGTATTTGTTCTAGCGGGTATCGGTTAATTAATGGAATGGGACGATTTTCTTTTGCTCAGTGATTGATCTTAATGAGGTATTGTATAAAAATTGCTTCAGTTAAAGAGGTTTAGTGTCACAGAAGATGCTCTTTAAAAAATGTGAAATTGGGGTAGTAAACTGTAGTACTGTACTAAACAAAACAGTAGTAGACAATGTGCAAAACTGCGTGGTTCAAATGGCAAGATGTAGGCAGTCAAAACCCTGTAAGAAAAAATAATTCAAATGTTATATGGCCATGATAGTACAACTAC
Organism: Scutellaria baicalensis; assembly: GCA_005771605.1. NCBI lineage: Eukaryota > Viridiplantae > Streptophyta > Magnoliopsida > Lamiales > Lamiaceae > Scutellaria > Scutellaria baicalensis. The sequence goes on from CM016721.1 coordinate 43,670,708, forward strand.
AGATTTCAGTACAAAGAATGCAAAGTCTTGAATGGAACTTTCTCAAGTTCGAGTAACTTATATGTAAAAGCTTTTGGCCTCTTCAAATCTATCGATTGAACCAAAGCAATGTATGCTTAATCTAAAACTGCTAGATGATGTTAGAATATTCTTATGTACAAGATTGTCAAATACAGAGTGTAAGAAGTATCTATGCTATAAAAGTAATGAATGAATGTCCAAGTTTGCCATAACACCAAAAAATATCAGTAAAGCAGTAGGACAAAGAATGTAGAAAGAATGGAGAGGACAGGAGCAAGAATAATGCCATTCTTGAGGCGAAGGTAAAGACATCCCGGTAAAACTGATGCCAAATCAAACTCATTCTAATGATAAGAACAAATATTCTAATTACTGTATCAATTAGAAAAACCAATGGAGCTGAGAGAAGGTTATATTTACACTAACTTGACATCTAATTATTGGCTAACTACACAATCGTTGATCAGCTGTTGATTCATCATTCGACTTCACACAGCATCTTATGATACCCCTATATAAGAAGCGTAGTTAACTTTTATGAAAGAATACAGCACCCAGAGTGATAAATACTCCTTTAGCGCAATAATTGCAGATAAACTCCATAGAACAGGCTGAACAAAAAGAAAACTGCACCTTTCAAAGGCCATCTTTCATGCTCAGCTTTATGTTTTGAACTTCAATGGATAAACGTTGTTTATGGTCCTCTATATCCTTTAAAAGTGAAAGGAGGTTTGTGCGATAGACTTCACACTTGCGATTGGCACGCTCCAGATCCATGGAAAGTTCATTAATCTTCAGATCCATGTCATCCTACAGAAAATTATGTGAAGTTGGAAAATTGAAGAGGCATAGAACAAGAAATTATATTGTCTGACAGACTGAACAATTCCGGCGGAACATGCAAAACATGACAGGATAATATCAGTGAATTTATGTAATGCAGGAGCACTTATAGTTAGTAGACAAGAGTTCTAACTAATTCAAATACTTCTTTAGATGGACGCATTCAATTTTGTTTAAGAATCCTGGTTCCAAAGTTTGAATACGACTTGATCACAAAGGGTAAAATATCTACAAATTCACAAAGGATGCAACTCATGTGTGCCAAATAAAAAAGCCCGACGAGGAATTTACAAACCTCCGATAGTTGCTGGGCAGAGCTCCCTTGACCTTCACTGGTACAGTTATTCGGCTGAATTCCAACCCTCGTTGAGACATTCTTCATAGGCCCATTGGCTATAGATGTCTTTCCCTCATTCTTTATTGCAAGAGCAACTTCATTTGAAGCCTCTACCAAAGCAGCCATTGCAATATCATAGGATTCTACGGACTCTGCTCCTTCTTCTACAAATTTTAAGGCCTCATGCCGAAGGGTATTGTACCGAACAGTATGAGATTCCAAATAACTATTGAATGGATCAGTAACTCGTTCTTCCAGAATAACGCTGCTTTTGGCATTTCTAGTCCATCGCTTCAAGATGTAATGAGATGGAAGCGTGAGAACATTAGTGACTCTGAAAACTGCCAGTACATGCCTGCAAAGAAGTCCCGAAAATTCAAACATCTGGCAACTACAACTAGCTCTCATTTCAAGAACATTGAACCTCACATGATAAGCTTTGTGGTCTTCCCCAAATTTTGATACTTGATAAGTGGTTACTTCTCCATCATCCTCCACTTTGGAAGCCATAAAAGTGAGAGTGCTAACCAACTCCTCTTGAAATCTCAAAAATATTTTTTTGGTGTAAAATTCAGATGCCTGTTTCTCCATTGGAGAAGGAGTCTTCAGAACTGGTGATGTATTCATTGTATCAAAATCTGCTTTAACTTCTTTCTCATGGCGACTCTCTAATGCTTTTTCATACAACTTAAAGAACTGATTCAGATTGGTAGAAGCGTTCACATATCCATCAAAGTATGAATTCATACTGTCACTTCGTTGAGTGATAGACATTTCAGCAAAAAAAGTGTCACGAAGATACAATGGGACCCATTGTCTTCGATCAGAGTAAATGGCTTCAAGCCACATATGATCCCTGACATCATATTTATTGGTTAGGGAATGCCAGCAAGATTCAAATTCCTCACTGTTCTCAGATAAGTTCACACACTTGTGGAAAGCAGATTCAAAATGAGGATGTTTCAACAACACGTGGGACAATTTCTCCTGGCATTGCTTAAATATATGCCATTTGCAGAAACGGTGGCGAGTATTTGGGAAAACATGCATGATGGCAGAGCGAATGATAGTATCATGTTCAGTAGTGATTGATAACGGAGAGCGGCCAGACATAGCAGCCAACCAAGTTTTGAATAACCATACAAATGATGCTTCTGATTCATTAATTAGAAAAACACAACCAAAGAGAACTGGTTGTCCGTGATGATTCAACCCTGTGAAGGGCGCAAAAGGCAATCTGTATCTATTTGACCTGTATGTAGTATCAAATGTAACAGTATCTCCAAAATAGTTGTAGTCAGCTCTGGCCTTAGGGTCAGCCCAGAAAACGTTACCACTGTACTGATCCTCATCACCCTGCACAGCATAGAAAAATTCCGGATTCTCAGCTTGCTTCTGCTTCAAATAGTCTAAAAGCAGCTGAATATCACCCTCCATGCTCCTCTGCCTATTGTTTCTCATGTAATTTCTGCAATCAACCTCAGTGAAGCCAACTTTGCTAATATCACCATACTCCTTGATAAGCACAGACATAATCCTACGAGGACCCATTCCAGCAGCTTGTAATGTATCAATCAAGGTCTTAGCAGGCCCAGAGATTTGGCGATGTGATCGGAGGCAATGAACCTGATCAGGGGGAACCAACTCATGATTATGCTCCTTAACAAAACCCGAAACCACCCACTTCCCAGATTCCTGTATCTTAACAGACAATGAGGCCTTACACCCCACACGAGTCACAGTCCTAGGCCGCTTGATCTCCCTATCCTTTGTTCGCTTCTCATTCAAATTGCGAAACCCCTCCTTAGCACACACAAAAGACCTCTGTATAATGGCCCCATCCTTCCTAGAGCGACGAGATGAGCTCACACGAGTACTAAACCCAACACGCCTCGCATAAGAATTATAGAATGCCTTAGCAGCTTCTTCAGACTCAAACTCCATCCCCTCATAAGGCTCAAGATCATGATCTCCCTCAGGAATAAAAACCTGGACAGCAAAAGAACTGTCACCACTACCACTACCAAAGGAATTAGCATCATTAGATGAACCATCAGGCATTTCTCCATCATCATGTTCAATATCAATACCATCATCTCCCCCGCCTAAACCAATATCAAATTCTATAACCGCATTTTCCATGCTTACACACAAATTCAACCAACCCACAGATTTTCCGGCAACAATCCGATAACAGGCAGTGACTCCGGCGTAAAACCCAAAAAAGGACAAATTCAAGAATTTAATCCATAAACCTGTACATATTTGCGTAATTGAATCACGTAATCAAAGAACACAAATTCATCCCTGTAAATATTACAAAAAATCAGGGATTAACTCGCATGAATTGAAGAATGGAATAAACATATACTGAAACACTTACCGGAATCTGAACTTTATACAGAATTTTATTTTATTTTTTTTGGAATTTTTTGTTTTATTGAACGAATTCAAAGGCAGTGAGTGACGAGTGGGGAGGTCATGTGGGTGTGATGCAGATAATCAGAGCCCTAATTTTACACGCTCTTATTTATACCTGGGGACCAATTTGCAATTTTGTTTTCTACCGGGGTCTTGTTGCAAAACATCAATATTTTTCATCATTCATATAATGGAGTCAAATTAAGCCTCAAATTCAACAATACTAATTTATTAACTTACCCATATACACTAGTTATGGTATATGAAGCTAAGTTATGCATTTTTGAATTAAATTACAAATTGAGCTTTTCTGTTTACTTTATTGAATTTGTCGTTAAATTAAATTCAAATCCACACAATCTAAGCTCGATTTTGAGGATGAATGAAACTTTTTTTACAAGAAAATTATTTTCATTTATGTTGTGAAAACAAATGACTTCTTCTTACATATGTTTTTTCTTTCTAATGGACTGAAATACATTACTATTTATTGATGATTGTTGAAAGAATGAATAGTTAATTTGTACCAAATGTTTTTCTTTATCACTATAAGGTTGTAAGAAGTTTTAGATTCAAATGGCTAACATGTATAATCCACTATCCATATATTATTTTAATATCACTATGAAAAACATGATATATTAAAAGCATGGAATCAAATATCACGTGCAATTCCACTACCTTTTTAATGATGGCAAAAAAATTGTCATTTTCTGCAAAATATCATTTAGACCAAAAACTATGTTGACCACATTATTTACCTGGTATATAATATAATAAATAACTTAGAAAAGATCCTCTACTCAACAGGTACACGTATGCTCTGTTGACTGTTGTATTATTACAAAATGCTTGACTTGTGCAAAAGGTTTTTTTAATACACGTAAGCCACGTGGCATTTATCAACATAAATAAATCCTTGTAACAATAGAAACTGAAATAAATTAAATAAAGCAAAACTAGAGAAGGGTATAATACATTGCTAATGTGAAAATCTGAAGAGTAGTTATACAAGTACAGACACAATGCCAATGTTTTCTATAAGCAAAATAATCAGATAAGCGCCCAAAAAAAATAGCTTATCTATCAATATCAGATCAAAAGTAATTCTGATGCTAACTGAACAGAATCTTGTAATTCTGGTCTTACCATCAAACTAACAATGTGAGCTCGTAGATTCATTCATCACGCTGCCGAGACCGCGATCGAGGTCGAGACCGTCTGAAGTGCCATTTGATCACAATACCACATGGTTTGTTTGCCTTCTTGGTTTTGTTATCAAGTGCATGGTTTTCAACCAGGCGTCGTTCATTCCCACTTCTAACAATGAATAAATACGGCTGGCTAGTTCCAGTCGCGACAATTCCCACACCTCCAGCCGTTGTCCCAAGAAGAGGATTCGAGCCAGGGTGAGCACTGGCTGTGGATCCAGACACCACACATTTGGCAAGAAAGGTCTGGATACGGGTCTGTATGAGAACAGATGTTGCAAGGAATGAAATCGAGAGTTGTTCCTATAGATATGATGGGTTCTTCCTCATCATATGATATTTCAAGAGTTCCGTTTTCTGGAAGCATGGCTGAATTGTCAAGGTTTCCGGAGGCATCTTCAGGTGGTGCATTGGCATTTGCATGGCCACCCTCATCAGATGCAAGCAGCTCATTGAAAGAGAAATATGTCTGAGGTTCAAAATCCATGTCCTCAAAGCCAAGAGTATTGTAGTCCAATGTTATGACATCATCAAAGCTCCCCTTAGAAACGTCCCACTGGACCTCAGGGGGTAATGGATTCGGCATTGAGCTCATGGTGTTGGCTTCAAAAGGGCTATTTACTTCACCCTGAAAGGGTTCCATTGCTGAGAGACCATCTAAGTTGTTTTCTCTCTTTGTATGCCTCCTGATGGGCAATTTTCCAGTGGAGTTCAAGGTATTTGCTTCAGAAGGAGCAGAGTTGTTCGACTGAAAGGGATCTGGGAGACGAGGGCAAATATCATCTTCTTGCTTTATATGTCTTCTGACTGGCAGCTTGCGAGGACCAGAAAATACGTTTGAATTACTCCACTCATAATCCATTTCTGGTGTGTAGGTGGATAGCTCGACTTTAGAAAGAGAAGGGACAAGAGGACCATCTCCTGCTGCATGGCCAACTTCTTCCTTTGTGGAGAATGCAGAATAAGCTTGGCCCTCTTCCATGAGATGTTCAGAGAGTCGAGAATTAAAGTCCATTTCATACATATCCAGCTTTGGAACTTTGCTCTCCATTTTCTCCTCCAACGCCTTCCTTTTCTCTGGATCCAAGTAAGGGCACACGGGATGTTTTATCCTACGGCATCTACTGCATTTGAATCCTACCAAGCAAAAAATCTTAGATTCGTCCAATTCCAAGGCATCAGCATGAAACCAATCTGCAATACACACAAAACCGATATATCAATCACTAACAGAAGGATACGGAGAAACAAGGAACTTGGGAAACAATCAATTATGGGATTTGATGAGGAAAAGCTTACGTTTGCATTTTTCACAGCAGACGTACATAAGATCGGCATTGTATGGCTTACTACAAAGACGGCAAACAGGTTTTGTCAAGTTCATATCTGGATTGCCCCTCAGAAGAATGTTTTTCAATCTAAAATCAATGCCGGTGTCTTCACAATTCTTCTTTCTCCATATGAGACCCCAGTTTTTATTATTACTTTTCTTTGCAGTTGCAGATCCATTACACGATTTCATCTCAGAAGAATACTCCATTGTCCCAACAGATGCTGATGGCCCTTTATTACCTACTAATTTTCCACGTTGTCTGGCAGTACCTTCTTTTGGAAAGTCTTGACCTTGAAGGAGCAATGGGCTTGTCGGGGATCCATAGCTAGTATGTACTTGAGTGATGGTCTGGGCCTGAGCCTGAGAGCAATACTTGCAGGTGATTAAAAACTCGACTTCCTCATTCTTACGAACAGTTGAACTGGTGGTACATTGCTCATGACAAAAACCTGCGCAACAAAATAATGTGTGATTCTTTTCACCATTACCATGTCATGATTATAAGACCGCTTCATTTCTGCTATAAAGTTTCATAACCCAGATGTTTTCCAAAGCAACCAATGTGATAAATAAAAGGATACATTACCGAGTCAAACAGAGTAAACATGAAGCAAACTTTTTGGTGTACTATTAATTACAAAGAATACATGGAGATATGTGACTCCTCTTGTACAACACCAAATGGACTTGCTATGTACCATGAGGAGGTGAATTTCCAAACACCCAAACCAAGTCAGTTTATCAACATTGTAGGCAAAAAATGATAGGGGAAAAGGGAAGATAGTTTGCCAACCAGTGGAAAAGACAGTTTATGGATTAGTATTGTCGTAACTATCTCCATAATATTTAATATTCCAAACTACTTAGGATTCCTTTCTCCTGTGGTTGACGACAATATAATATACTAAATGCATAAACCCATATTTTGTAATTTAATAAGAAGAATGTTTTAGTCAAAAAAGAATGATTAAAACACAGCATTAACATATCATCGCATACCTTGGCATGAAGTACACTTGACTGCATCCCTGAAAATGAAAACATACAGAATTGTTATCATTCATTGAAAAAGTGAATACGCGGGAAGAGAAATGTTACAAAAATATGTTAAGTGAAATACCTATAGAGGACATCATGATGACACGAAGGACAATTAGTCTTCACCATGTTGTCCTGCTTTCGGGCAAGATAAAGGAATATATTCATACGGGAAGCCTTCCGCTGTCTCATCTGCAGTTTGGACATGTCCACAGCATTGCTTTTTCCAAATTTTCCTTCATATTCTTTAATCAAATATAAAGGGATCCGTGTCTCAGAAAACCAGTATCTTTCCTTTCCATCATCAAGGTTTTGCTCTATTTCTGCTATATTTTTCATGAGACGAGAGGGCAGGTGCTTTTGACTACCAAAAGCAATGCAATATCTGATTTCCTGTTCCAGAATTTTCTTATCACAAATAGAAGCATTTCTGAAAGCAGAAGCTTCTGCATCAGGGCCTTTTCCATCAAGGGGGTTCTGTTCGGGACGTACCAGATCACTCCATCTCACATGAAAATCAAGGTATCTAACCTGATGCAAGTGGGGATTTCTCTATTAGGAAAGTGCAATAAAATATCACAAAGCATCATCGCTCCATAAAGCAAATGCTCATAGAAAACAACCCAAGCAGAGCACAGATATATATATATATATATAATTCAAATGCACCTGAAGTGCAAGCTGTGCCGTGTTCCTACTCATTTCAACTGCTGACCGCCAGATAAGCTGCGTGCTACTTTTGGGAGTCTCAAGTCCTTCAGCATAATGTATTCCAGGTATCTTTTTTGAACCACCTGCTATGCATATAACTCGTCTGTAAATATACTCAGTTTTTGACAAATTCTAAATGGCACACAAGAAAAGCACACTACAACCTTTTACAAACCACCTGCTATGCACATAAATAGTCCGTAAATATACTCAGTTTTTGACAAATTCTAAATGGCACACAAGAAAAGCACACTACAACCTTCCAAACCTAGATAATTAGAATTAATTTTATCTGCTAACGACAAAAGGAGTGCCTTTGTATACTACCTTGACGGGCTGCTTTTCTAATCATCGAGCACGGCAGAACCCCTCTTTGGAACATAAGCCTTGATAGTGTACCTCCTCTCCACCAGGTGAAATCAGTCGAGGTATCCTGAATTTCATCACTTGCAACTTCCACCACAGCGGGCTTTCGGCCACGCCGCCCTGGTCTACGCTTCTGAGTTGATCCAGCAGCATTAATTGTGATTTGAGAAGTAGAAGAGTGAACAGAACAACCATCCACAAGCTTTGTCCAATCTCCAGAAAGGGCAATGGTGCGTACATTCTCCTCAAGCTGTAATCGCAAACACAGGTATAAATTTGAAATACAAATCTAGACAAGCATAAATAGCAATATAGCATCACAAACTCAGAAACATGGTGAACTATCTATCGAGGAAAATTGATGGTCAAAGGACAATCGTCAAAAGCCACAAATAACTATGCTGAAGTCATGCAACTTAGATGCTGTAAACATGAGTTCAGAAGACAAATCATAAAAATGGAGCCATACAAGCAAAAGTAAACTGGTCATGGAAATGATTTAAATGGACCACCAATTGTAAAAAGATGCTTACTTCGAGCAAAAGTATTTTTATAGCATTGCAAGTAGTAGCCTGTTCAACTTGTTTACGCCATCTTTTCCTGAAAGTGTCATTAAGAAAGGGACCAACAACCAGACCACTTAAGCTCTCCTCCATAAGCATAATGTATGCTGCAATGCTAGGAAGTCTCCCATCCCCATTCTTCAGAGGACGACCACCAGCCAGTAATTTTGCAGCCCCTCTGTTGGCAATTGAAACAGCTGCATTCAACAAACATCCTCTCTTGCTTGACACAGAAGCCTTACAAGAAAAGCACCAGGAACATCTTTCCCTCGGGATGTCAACAAGCTTCTTCTCGGAATTTGGCCAGAAAAATCGCATTGGTGCAGAGGAGAATGCTTTTACCTGAAGCGAAATATTGTCAGACACAACCTTTCGGCGATTATTCAAAGAGCGAGACTCAAGAACTTGATTTTCTTCAGATGCAATAATGGCCAAATTAGCAGCTGCAGAGGCAGCAAAATCTCCATGCAAATAATTATTTATATAACCATTCGTTTTGAAGGAAGAGCCCATGTATAAGGAACCATGATATGGATTTCCATAAGACTTTCTGCGAACTGTGTTATTAAGTTCCAGAGGTGGAAGGGATGTTTTGGCTTCTGCAAAAGCACCATTCACATGACTGCTGCAACCAACACTGCAGCCTCTTGTTGTGTACGTAACAGTTTCAGATACATTTGATGTACTTTGCTGGCTTAACTCATTCGTAGCAGCAGGCTGGCGTATTAAACCTATAGATGAAGTGGGTTTCACCGATATGGTGTTCATAAACAAACCAGACTGTTGTGTGGCAGAATCCGAGTCACCCATCTGAACAGAGTTGGTCATTTTATCCAAAGAGTTCCCTCTTAGGACAGGTTCATGACCAGAGCTTGAAAGGTTTGAATCAGCCATATTTTCTGCACTGATAGTATTGACAAAACTTCCAGTGTTCTCAACCTCCGCCATCTTCACCACCGAGTTGTCCAGAAAATGATCCAAATGAGAAGCACATACACTACCTCCTATTCCATTCTCTAACTGTATGCCAAATTCAGACATCCCATTGTCTGGTAAAATTTCTTCAGGTAGTTGCCAATACTGCATGATTCCCCTGCATATTTCCTTATAAATGGCAACATGCTCTGCTTTTGAACAAAGGGCATGGAGAACTCTGTGAACATCAAGTCTGTTGTAGTATCTGACACAGAGTCCAGAGTCGATTGAGGCATTCAACCTGCATAGATATATGCCAGAAAGATCAAATAATGGCAATGTCCACCATTTCATAAGTCAGAGGAGAAAAAGACTATCGGATGGTAGGGAGAAGAGAAAGACCATCAACCATACATACAGCTTGGCACAAACAGACAGGATGAAATTGAGAAGAAAAAACTAGGACATAAGTTCACATAGAATCATAAACATACACAAGTAAATGGTCACAGGCAGCAACGAAGAGGTGTCCATATGGATCGACTCCAAAATTATGCCCTCCTCGCAACGTTGTTCCTTGCAGAATCATAGGTTCAGTAGCATTTATTTTACACTCAGGACAATACCATGAACCTTCAGGCATATGCATTTTGTTCAATCCTATGCATCTTGAGTGGTATGATGATGGGCATCCATCACAGCAGAGCAGCAACCCATCCATGCCACAGATGCGACATTCATCACCATTAGCATCCTCAGCTGCAGAACTTTCAACTGGTCCACCTACTTGACTAGAATGACTCCCAAGGGAAGACTTCATTGCATGATGCTCAGCAAAATTCTTTATAGCTTCTATGTCCTTGGATATAGAAGTCGTAGAATATCTAGGATGGACTCTTCTGGATGCACCAGTATGTTTGACTATTGTACTTGTATCCATTTCTACTCCTACTTCTGATTCTTCACGCATATCCATTTCTGATCTTAGTTCTTCAGAACCCAGAAGATCATCACATAAAATCTGCAAAACTGTTAATTTCTTTCCAGCTGATAAGCTGTAATAATCTCTTTCAATGGAATGGATAAAAAATTCTGTCCATTCAGATCCATTTTTATAACCCATCGCCACTAGATAGTGGACCATGTAGATTGGCCAAGTTAAATTGTCCAGAAAGTTCCAATCCAAGCACCTAAAAGCAGAAACTTATAAGTTAATAATTTATTTTCACGAAAAGAAAATAATGCACCCAAGCAATATCATTTTACACTAATATTGTAAACTTTGAACTATAAGTGTGTGGGTGATTGTTCCAAAACAGAAGCACCTGTTTGGTAATCGGAAGATCTATCATAGTCTAAGGATAATAAAAAAATTGCATAAAACATAAGTTTAAGATTATATTCACAGTATACGGATAAAGTAATGATACTCTATACAACTTGGAACTGAATAAACTAACAGGAAAACAATATCATTGTGCATAGCACCGCTCCTCCCTCTCCCCAAAATTCAAGTATGATCAGACAGACAGCATGTGAGGAAACTCAAGAAATCTGATGAGGCAACTAAAGAAAATTATCACAAAAGTTTTAAAGAAGCACCTCATGCATTTCAATGCAAGCTCAGAACCTTCCGATGAGAGCCTTTCAATATGGCGCTTCAGGACATGTAATAGAGCAACATGAATGGAGTCCAACAATGTGTTTGTGACAGAACAATTGAGTGCCCCCACAAATTCATCTAATCCAAATGGGGAAAGAAACAGCGGAACACTAAAAGAGCGCAAGAAACTATACACAGAGAAAAGGTGAGAGACAAACTCCTCTGGAATACCGATATGCCCAGAAGAAGGAGGCAACTCTGGCAATGGAACAAGTTGCTCTTCTGTTTCCAGATTACCCTCCCCCTCTCGATTATCCTCACATGATTCATTTGAAGAATCAGCATCACCATCATCAATATCCTCAACCACAGCACTTGCAACAGCTTCACCATTTCTCGGCTCAATCAACAATGATGGATTCACATTTTCCGGTTCCAGCATGTTAACAACATTCAAAATCCTACCATTTCCAACAGCTTCACCATTTCTCAGCTCACTCATCAATGATGAATCAATCTGATTCACATTTTCTGGCTCTAGTGACTTCTCAACTTTCAAAACCTTACCCTTTACATCTTTACCTATCAATAACTTGTCCAACTTCTCTCTCCTCTCAGGCCATTCATCAATTAAATCACAATCTTCCACCAAAAACAACTTGACTTCGCCACTATCCAAGTCCTCAAAATCCCCGTCCTCATAGTTTATCCTATACAGACCTGAATCATAGGCCGTGATTTTCCCCAAATACAAACCACTTCCCTCAAACTCTTTCCGCACATATCTCCCCACAAGTCTTAATGACCTTGTTGCCACTGCCTTCTTTTTCCCATCGCCATCCACCATCACATCCTCTGTCTCAACCTTCTTCCTTTTCCTTCCACGGCGCTTCGGCGGTGAAACCATCGCAGACTCCATTTTACCAGCAACGACAATTTAACCCCCAAAACAAACCCCAAATCTAATTCAGCATTTCAGCTTCTCATCCGGAAAATTCATCAGCAACACTCAGTGATAACTCATTAAACCTACCACATTCAAAAAAACCAACTTTCAGGACCTCCGCATCGCTGCGCGCTGTAACAAATCAAAAATCGAAAGTCAATTAAATTAATTTCACCATTAAAGAAAGGGGCGTACATCACCGGGCCTAGATCCACGAATCAAGCTTATAAGCAAAATAGAAACGGCAAAAAAAATCACACAAATTATTACAAAGAACCGGAAAAGTTACCTGTAATCAAATTGGATCCCGACGCCGATGCAATCAACCGTAGGGCTCGCGTATAGAGCACAAAATTTGTGGTAAAAATGAAAATAAAACACGGACGAGTGTAGCTTTTCGCGAGAATACTAATCAAACACCGCCATTGAAGATGATTGAAGAGAAAAGTGAGTGGGGGTTGAGGTATTGATGTGATGTGGTTGTGGATATGGTTAAAATAGCCCTAACCCGAAGGTTTCGTCACTCTCATCTGTTTATGTTTCGTAGATTCTCTTCATCTCTCCTAGTAAGTTCTTGATTAACTATTGAGTCGACTCAAACGAGTCCGAGACTCGTTTTCCACACAATGAGCACACACACACATTTCTTATTATTATTATTAGGTGTTTATAATTTATAATTTTTTACGTTATTTAATGATTCTAAATATGGAATCTTAATAATATCCTAATTAAAAATTCCTTAATTTGTGTAGGAAAAATATTAATTGATACTCCCAAATTCCAATGTGTAAATAATTATATATTTTTTGTTAATTGAATAGTATAATATTTTACAAAGTTTTTATCGATATTAATCTTGTATTAATTAATAATAAAAACTCATCATTATAGGATGTTTTAAATATGTTTGTCATATCAATATATTAGAGTTTTAATTGAAAAAATCTATAGTAAAATATAAATTTTCCTGGATTGAAACAATTTTGAAATTTGTACTTTTTTAATAAGTGCAATGCATGCATTTTACGATTTGATTCAACAACGTTTTTACTGCATAGTTCATTTCATACTAAATTTGAGAAATTTGAGATTATTTTACAATTACATTTTAAACCCTTTTTTAACGATGGAGAAGCAATCTTATATATTTTTCAAATAGTTACATAATTATTTATAAGTACTGATTATGTTTTTTTTCTCTTTTCATCGGTTCATTAAAATTATTATTGGTTGTAAATAAATATTACTAATTTAAAAATAATGATAATAAATTTAGTACAAAAAAAAATAGTATTTATGTGAATATATCAATTTGTTTTCTCTTAACAAACGTGCTGTCATAAATTTGAAAAAATCGATAAACTTTGATAATTTACTGATTACATACATATTTGATCGTGTAATTTACTGTATAGAATTGAAAATAAATAAAACACACATAAATGAAATGGTGGCTGATGATACTTAATTTGAAAATGGGTTTCTGAGAAGCTTTTAAATTTTCGGATAATTAATGTATTTTTCCTTCAAGTTTAAAGACGAATTCCTAAAAAGAGTGTTGAAATAATGAGTGGAAATAAATGATGAGTTGACCCACAGAGTCACGAGTCAACTCGGTCTCTTGGGCATGTCGGATTCTCTTGTTTGTATTTTTTGGAGAATTTATTTTTCATTTAGCACTCAAAAAACAGGACACAAAGTGGTGCTATGCAGAATTGGCGGGAGTGAATTTACAAGCGATTTGGTGTTCCCCGCCCAATAATTATTTGTTTTAAATTATTTGAATTATAAATCACTTTGTTATTTATAATATAATAATTGGCTTAATTACTCACTCACCAAATTTTAATTCTAATGTAGCTTAGAACAATTGGTTATATATTTTTATGAGAATATTGATTTATTTGTTGGATAGTACCAAAAATCTTTAGCTTTTGGAAGATAAATAAATATTAGGATTTCCCGTATCGTGGTGGCAAATGATAATAGGATTGAAAGTTATACATGTGATTCAGAGAGATTCAGAGAGCTAGATGAATTAAACACCACCTGATCAACTATTTATATGATATTTTTAACGTTGTGGGAATAAGGGAAACTTTAAAAAACAGTAGACATGAATTTTCAAATCGTGAGAGAATGAATATTTTATTTCAACATGCATAGTGTAGAGATTGAATATTGAGCATCAGATATTGGCATCCATAAATTATCATGGGTGTCACACGAGCTATATATTGTGCCTTATTTGAATAACCACATCAAGATTACGACAGATTGTGAGGTTACGTTGCAAATTAATTTGTCTTTGTCTTTTACATAACATTATTTATTCGTTTATGCTAGTTGGATTTGGTATGACTGAGTTATGTTCTAACGATAATATTAATCATTGATCGTTATGGTTATAATGTCATCATTGTTGTGAAACTAAATCAAATTCAGTTTTGATCAGTGAGTATAATTCATGGATTTCGAATTTGTCAAATTTGGACATTCATCTTCTAGATGTGTTCACCATAAATCCAAATCAACTTCAAATTGGTTACTTTTCTGTTAACAAAATCATTGACGTTTTACAAGAATTAATGTTAGTCATCAAACTATATATCAACACATTTGTGTGGAGATTGCAATACATCAAGAACAAACACGAATCACAAAATACATTCATTCGCATGAAAACCAAACGAATAGACTAAAAATTTAAAGTTGAAAATCCTTTAAATGTCAACAACAATATAACTTTCAAACTATTATAATTATCTAGATTATCAAATCGAGTTTGAAATTCATTATTCTAAAATATTATATTTGAAAAATCACACATCATACAAAAACATTTTCTTAAAAATTTAATCGTTCAATCAAAATTATAATTTATATATTTTCTTGGAAAAATTACAATTGCCATTTAAAAAAAAATGTCAATTACAAATTGTAGGTTTCATATTTAAAAAGAAAAAAAAAAAAGAATAGCCTAGCCAACATAAATTATTATTTAAGAATACCATGTTTGTAAATCCTTAGTAAAATAGTCAACAGTCCAAAATTATGCAATTTTGATACTAGAAACATATTATAATTTGTAATCGTTTTTACTTTTAGAACTTATATAACGCGTTTTGGGATATAATACACGCGTGCTACATGGTTATATGGTACAACGGATTTCATTTGATTTATTTTTATTTAATATTGATTTGAAAATTTGGTGAAAGACTATTTGGATAAATATTTATGTAGGAAGAGTTAGTGAAGCTAATAAAAAAAGAATACATATATATATATATGGCAAAAACTTGTGTACCCCGGGGGTACGGATCTTAGATCCGTGCCCCCAGATCCGACCCGGCGCGTGGGCAGCCTCCACGCGCGCCCACGCGCCGCCACGCGCGCCCATAGCAAGTTTGGTGTGCGCCCCACACACACCTGATTACCTAGTTGATGATTCAGTGATGGGTATTACACCTATACTCTATTGGTATTACACATATACCCTATAGGTATTACAGAAATATCTTTTATGGTATTACACTGATACCTTAATGGTATTACAGAAATGTCTTTATGGTATTACACTGATACCTTAATGGTATTACAGAAATGTCTTTTATGGTATTACACTGATACCTTAATGGTATTACAGAAATGTCTTTATGGTATTACACTGATACCTTAATGGTATTACAGAAATGTCTTTTATGGTATTACACTGATACCTTAATGGTATTACAGAAATGTCTTTATGGTATTACATTAATACCTTAATGGTATTACAGAAATGTCTTTTATGGTATTACACTGATACCTTAATGGTATTACAAAAATGTCTTTATGGTATTACATTAATACCTTAATGGTATTACATTTATTGCCTCCCTCCCTCGTTGTATTACAATGGAAGATCATTTCTTCCATTTTCACTTCATTCATTTACTTTCCATCTTTATTCACATTCTTATCATTCACTTCTCTCCACTCTTCAGAGATGGAATGGATGGGATAATTCTTGGCCATCCATATCACACACTCACTCCTTTTGTGTGTTACATGTACACATTCCTACCATGATCAAGTCAAATTCACATTGCTTGCGTTCATCATACACAAACCATTTTCTTCCTTGTTAGTTAGTTACTTACTTACTTCTATATATATATATATATATATATATATATACACACATAAAATCAGGTGGTACACACAAACCATTGCTTGGAAAGATCTAACCATGGTTGTCACTCTCAGCAATGGAGACACCCAGAATTACAAACATGGCAAGAAACCCTCTTGTCAGTTTCCTGGTTTTCCCCACATTCACATCTCTGGCCAACGGCGAAGCCACAATGCAGAGCAGCAGTGGCAAGACGGCATTGAGAAGAAGAAAGAGTTGGGCCCTCTTGGAAGGTGAGGTCCGAGCAAGAACATCGACTATATCTGTGTATATCTTTGCACTCAGCCCCACGTAGCTGGTGGATAAACCCACGACGATGAGACGATCGACGCGGAAGTTCTTGATCGCCACCAGGTAGCAGACTGTGTTGATCCAACAAATGTTGTTTCCTGCTACAACAGTGAGAGAGAATATTTGCCAGTAGGAGAGAGAAGGGATTTGGTGGGTGAGGAAGAGGAACTGAACTCCGTAGCCGACGGCGCCGAGGAGGGAGCCGATGAGGAGGACGAGCCAGAGAGGGAGGTGGGCGGCGGCGAGGCTGGAGATCCAGCCGAGTAGCTTGCCGGCGTCGGAGGCGGAGGCGAGGTTGTTGAAAAAAAAAAGAAAAAAAAATATATATATAGAAGATCCGGGTCGGGTTGGGGGCACGGATCTAAGATCCGTGCCCCGGGGGCACCCAAGTCCTACTCTATATATATAGGGCTTTTTATTTAAATAGCCTAGTCAACATATATTATTATTTAAGAAGATCATGTTTGTAAATTTTTAGTAAAATAGCCCATATTCCAAAATTATGTAACTTTGATACTTGAAACATATTATAATTTGTAATCATTTTTACGTTCAGAACTCATATAACGCGTGTATGATTATTTGGTGCAACGGATTTCATTTAATTTATTTATATTTAATATTTATTTGGAAATTAGGTGAAATATTAGTTAGATAAATACTTATGTAGGAAATGTTACTGGAGCTAATTTACTATAATATATATATATATGTATATATAAGCCCATTGAATATTAATGTCTTTCAATGATACTAAGCCCATTGTTTAAAATTCAAGCCCATTTTCAGAGATATATATAAACGAAAAGCCCACTACGATTCTAATTTTCTCGCATTGGCTAAGTTTTGGGTGTGGAGAGTAAAGTCATCGTTATTCGGTGTTGGCCGCCATTGTTGTATCTTGGAAAAGCAAGACTATGAGCTCGGAAAACCAAGATGAGGCGCCGCCGAAGAAGCGATTATCGTGCACCAAGTACTTCGACGCTCTCTGGTTTTGCTATTGTACGCCAGACTTTCCTCTCCCTGTGTTGCAATTTGTTCTTAATTTTACCCTCTTTACGCTGCAATCATAACCTGATTGATCTATCAGTCTGTATCCACTGAGCTTCGAAGAAGCCTATGTATTTTGGTCTTTTTCTTTTTCATGCATAAGTAAAAGTGATTAGGTTATAAATATTACTTAAAAAGAAAAGGCAATGCAATTGTGGGCAAGATGTGTTCTTTGGCGATGGATTTGTTGGCGATATTATTATCTCTATCAGTGGCGAAATGGGCTTTCAGGATTCTGTTTAATTTGCAACCTGTTGTGTCCCTCAGCATATGCACACAAAGTGTTTGATATTAGATTAGAGATGATTAAACTGATGAATTTTGATCCAATGGCAGCTCCAGTCCACCAGATGCAGCAGTATTATCGGCTAGGTGTCCTAGACAATTGTGCTGGAAAGTGGAGTGCTCTTTATGATTGCCTGTGTCTGAAAACCAAAAGAGTTTCTGAAGTTGAGGTGTGTTTCTAAAGCTTGCTCACTCACTCTGTTTCTTGCTTGAGGATTTATGTATTTCCTTAGCCTTGATATTTGGTGTCTAGAGTTGTTTGATTATGTCAGAGTCAGTGTAGATATGTTGTGTCTTGCTATAGGTTTTTTGTTTCATCGACGAAACATTTGAATATGGTGCTCCGTTGAAGATCTAATTTTACTAGTATCAGAGATAGTATGCTTAAAGTAAGGAATTACAATTTGCACTAGGTAAGAGCAAAAAGTGCAAAACCATATCTTCATGATGAGAAGATTAACTAGCTAAAAGCAGATGTTTTAGGTTTTATGTTGATGCTCTGAGTCAAAGTTGTGTTGACATTGCTTGGTATTATGAGGGGGAGAGAAGGGAAGTGGTAGATTTTCATGCTTCTCTCTCTTCTTCACTCTAAGATCAACATGATTTCAAGGGCTGTGTTTTACACTGAATCTTTAATTTGTCTTTCTCTTCTTTCGTAATCAGCTAATGCCTTCCAACTTCTAAGAAAAGTTGAATCAGTTGAAAGCATGCGACTCAAATTTGCAGCTAATTTCCATTGCTAATATTCCATCTCCTTCCATATTCCTTTCTTCAAATCAGGCAGAAACTGGCTCTTGAAGCTAATGTGTATGTGTGTGTTAATGTGTGATTGGCTATATGAATCATATTTCAAGAATGCGTATTCTTGTTTTACATGTGTTTTAATTAGATTATTTCTAATTATTTAAGACTTTTCCTTCCCCTTATACTCTGGTTAATGTTTTTTTTTTTTTCTCATTTTCTTCAAGCTGTATCAGAGCATCTTAAGGTCTCATGTACACATACACGAACCAATTTGGGCACGTTTTCTCTAAGTTTCTCATCTATTCTACCCTAGAGCAATTCTCCGAAAATTATCCCCATTATGTCAAAACCACCTACTTCTAAAATGGCCAACCACATCATTTATGATTCGAGAGGGACTGACATGTAACATTTTTAGCTACGATCCCAGTGTCCCCTGATTTTACACCAGGGATGAGAATCATACATTGCACATAGTATTTTCTCATACTGGTTTGAACTTTACTCCAACTATCATTTCTGTATGCAGGAAATCTTAGAGGCCCGTGAGAAATCTCAGCCTCATATATGGAATTTCCGGTCCCATAATGAATCGAAAGCCTATTGGAATAAACTCTTTGGACATCTAGAATAGCTGAGGTAAATTTTTTTCTCTTTCGACTTCTTCCTTCGTCTATTTTTTCTGCCAATGGCAAGGTTTCTTGATTAATTCATCATGGCAAGGTTTCTTGATTAATTCATCTGGGAAAAAAAAAGCATATTGTCTGGTATTCACTTAGTAGCAGGGATTGATTTCAGAAAATAAATCTTGCTTCCTTAAAGCAGCAAAACTTCAATATCATTGAAGACCAAAATCAGCAGAACCGGATGGAAAGAGGACGTCTACATTTTACGCAACTTCACAAAAACGTAACTGTTCTCTCTCGTGGTTGTCAGTTATCCTCTTATCTTATTATTAGTTCATGCAGTGAACTGAATTTGATCAAATTTCAAGATCAGATCGATACTGATTTGATACTTTGTCATGATCTCAGAAATTATTAGTATGAGACGAAGCTATCTAATTCTTTTTCGTATTGCTGGCAAGATGCATAAATATATGCACTGTGGGGAGTACAACTGCATTTTCCAACTATTTTGTAATTTCTCCATTTGTTTTCCGGGCTAGTGAAAATGAATTTGGTTAAATCGACGAATGTGAATCGGTTTCTTTTTTCCGGTGAAACCAAGATTTCCGTTACGTCGGTTTTAACCGAATTAAAATCCCTAGTTTAATCCACCATTTTGAGTTCCAAAACGAATGATGCTAAAATCACAAATCGACATGGATTTTGAATCTCACAACAAAGTGAGTCTTTCGTTGCAAATTTGCATGCATAACTATGTGTCATTTCCACACATTGTGTGTGTAATTCCTCCTATTATAGATTGATTATACAATCTAAATTGAAATCGATCTCTCTTCAAAACAAACACATTTGGCATAACTATTCATCATTCCACACTCTTTTAACAATGCATTTATTTTTTAGGTTGAATTATGGTTCAATTCAAGGTGACATGGTTCCAGTTGAAGTGTAGAACAACAAAATGATCAAATTGGACAAATTTATTACCAAGTTCATAGTTTAAGATTAATCGAGGGAACAAAATGATCGATTTTAAGGAGGCATGAATGTCTTTTGCTCCAAATTATAACATAACAAGTCCACCAAAAATCCAAATTGTCAACTATTTGATCTTGAGATTAATTGAAGTACTATAAATATCTTAATGGAAAAGGAAAATTATACTATTATGTATTGAGACTTACAAATTGCAATGATGGACTGAAAAAGAGATTAAAATATTTGAGCAATAATATAAAGACTTTAAACTAAATTTTGAAGTCGAGTTATACACATATATGTATTATTTTTATAAAACAATTATTATCTTTAACTATTTAATAAAACAATTTATCTTTAACTATTTAATCTAGCTTCCATTTTCATAAAACTATTTATCTTACATTTTATTTAATAAATACGTACCACACGTGTATTGACACAATGAAAACGGAATATGGAATAAAATAATAAATGCAAAGACTATCCAAAATGATAAATTAATAGCCCATAAATTAATTGACAATGAAGAGATATTTTTGGCTAACTGAAGATAATTTTATTTGTTATCAACTTATTTTTCTTTCTTATTTGACATTAATAATCCAACCAAAACTCCCTTCACCGATCCTATAATTAATTAATTATTTCAAATATTATAGTAGTTGGTTTATTTCTGAAATAGAACAATTTTAATACTTATTGTAATTATATCATCTTATTTAATGCAATTCATATAAATAATTAAAATCATAATTAAATTTGATAATCGGATTCCGATCTCCAAAATCCAAATTCAAATTAAAGTACAGGTTCGAATTGATATTATAAGAAAAATGTCATTATATATATTCCTCATTTTCATGATTCACTATAATTATATCCAGATTACTGTATTAACTTTCTGAGGATTTGTTAAAAATTAATTTCAGAAAATTAGGAAACTTTGACGAAGAAAAATATTTATTATTAAAATGAGTGGAATTAATTTTTTATCTTATTTGCTTCTATTAAGAAGATCAATTAATTAGTAGGTATAATTAAATGTGCGCATATTATTATTATTATTATTATTATTATTATTATTATTATTATTATTATGGTCTAAATGATGTGCAAATTTAAAAAATTCCATAGATGGCTAGTCAAATTTAGAAATACATATTAGATAAATATATAAAAATCCAATTAATTAGAGATAATTCCATGTTTAAAAAAATCTGAAAGGCTTTTTTTTGGAAATTTTGTGAAAAATAAAAAATAAAAAAATTCCCATTAAATACGTAAACTTTGATTATAAACAGCCATTTCTTGATTTTCTGCAGCACCATTACGGCTGAGAAAAAATCAGTAAGAATTCTAAACCCTCCGAATCTGCTGCTCAGCTTCTTCCTCCATGCACACATTAGTGTGTGTTTCTGTGTGTTTTTTCTGCATGCATGAATACTAAATCTCTCACTTCTAGCCTTTTTCCATCGATTTTGTTGTTTGGTGCTCTTCAGGCAAGCAAATGGAGAACAACGACGTCGAGGAGACCGTTCCGGCGGCCGAAGACCAGGGTTTAGAGGTCTCTCAGGCGGCGGCGGTCGAAGAGAATGAGTCGGAGAACGGCGGCGGCGGCGCTGACGAACATGAAGGGGCGATGGTGGTCGTTGAAAGTGGCGGCGGCGATGACGAACATGAAGGGACGATGGTGGCCGCCGAAAGCGGAGGCGGAGACGGCGAGTTTACGGCGAAGAGAAAGCGAGGGCGGCCGCGGAAGCAGCTCGCCGGAGAGTTAGTGGCGGTGGCCGATCAGTTTCCGGCGAGCCCACCAAAGCGCGGCAGAGGCCGCCCACGTGGCTCCGGCAAAAAGCAATTAACAATGGGTAACTTTCTACCAATTAATGGATTAATTCTTCGATTTACTTATGAATTTGTAATATTGTTTTTTTAAATTATTTGGGATTTTACAAGTAAAAATTGCTCGTGTAATTTATCCATTTATGCTAATGAATTCAAACTGTTTATACTATGTGGCATCTTTTGTTTCAATGTATATTTGGGATCCGAAAGAGTTGTAACTCTTTCGGATCCCAAATATACATTGAAACAAAAGATGCTACATAGTATAAACAAACTGTACGAACTGTACTAATATTCAAGTTCTTGGCTTTGTTTATGAATCACTGCAGAGACAGGGAGTAACTTCACACCTCGTATAATTGCAATCCAAGAAGGAGAGGTAATGTTGCTAGTGATTCTCAAACATATATATATATATATATATATATTCTTTTCTTGGACAATGATGATCATGTCTTGTAAGAATAAAGTTGTTAATCCTAAGTTGTTTTTTTGCAGAACATTGTTGAAAAGATCTGGTCAATTTCTCAAGCAACTTCAGAATCTATTTGCATTCTTTCAGCTTCTGGTACTATCTCCATTGCTGAGATCTTCGTCCCCGCTTCGCGTGGTGGAGTGATAAGACACCAGGCACGATATCTGTTCGATTTCAGCTCAATTTTATGGATATATAGATTATATCTATTATGGAGTTTAATTGTGCGTTTGCTCGAATTTGTTCTTGTTTTGGTGTAGGGTCAATTTGCTATAGTGTATTTGAATGGATCACATACATATGACTTGAAAAGGGGTGCCAAAATTTGCCTTCTCAGTGTTCAATTATCTGACCCTAATGGTCGACTCTATGGTGGTGCTGTGGCCGGTTCACTTATTGTGTCGAGCCCAACTCAGGTAGGCTCGACTTACTCAAGATTGGGCTGCTTAACGAGCCCACCTGCTTATTTGATAAACTGTGCAGAAAAGGACTGTTAACTTTAACAATCCTTTTCTGCACAGTTCTGTTGCTGAAAAAGCAGACGGGCTCTTTAAGCAGCGTGCAATTAAGTTTACATCAAAACTCTTTCTCGATTTCTATAAATCTCAATGTGTTTTCCAGCTTGTTATCGCGACATTTAGGCAGAATCTGAGGCAGGAACATTTCCTCTGTTCTCCAATGCCTAATAGCAATATTGGAACACTTGCTACTCCAATGCTCATAGAAAATGGCAAAGTATCAGATGGTGATCAACGAGTCGATGAAGTGGCCCAGAATGGCTCTAATGCGATGAGCCAGTCTTCGTCGGTTCTGCCAATCGATTGGAAGTCGTTGCAACCCGACATCTGATGCCCGGTCTCATCACTGTTGCTTGCAAGTTTTGAGGCTCAAAAACATCTTTTTCTTGAAAGATTTTTGATCAAGGAGGTTTTTTGTTGAGGGGCTGATCTTTGAGCTCTTTGTTGTATGCTAAATGTATTGTTGGAATCTTTTTCTTGTCTTGTAACTGGGATTTTAATACATTTAAAAACACCACATTGGTTTTGTGGTAGATTGCTTTTGATATGTTGGAGAGATTTCTTTTCTAAGTTGTAGTTGTTGGCAATTTTTGTTCTATATCTCATGATTATACATATATTATACACACATCATCAATGTATACTCATGTGTAAATTAAGACCATACTTTTGTGAAATTTGTAAGGTAAAAAATGAAAATAATTTAACTGAGATAAGAAACTATATATTTTTATATCATATTCTATGTGGATGAGCGTAAATTATATACATATATTATGGAGTAAAAAGTATTGGGTGTATGTGGGCCTTATGTTAGTGATAAATCTTCATACAGCCCAAAAGGCCCAAACACAATTGAAGCCCAAAGTTTGGAAACTCAATGAGCCTCTATATATGAAGTCGAGAGGCCCGAAAAAATAAAACCACGTTTGCAATAAATTGTGAGTTATTTCTAATCAAATTTAGTGATCACAAATTAATTTATAAAATCCACGGTTCATAATAAAATAATATAATTTTTATAAAATGGTTTAATTGTTTGTAACTAGATTTCATCTCACTAGTATTAATCTGTGAGACAATATAATGAGTTTTTTTTTTTATGTAAGTTTTGTTTCTTTTCATTTCTTTAAACCATTCATCTTATCATTTATAATTTTAATTGTTCTTAAGTATATATGTAGTTTTCTTTGAGAAGGGTATTTTATTATTCATAAGTACAATTAATTTTTTGGTTGGACCTATGTTCCTTTATTATACAATTATGTAAAAGTCCTATAAAACCAGATCATATTGCCCTCTTATTTTGCAATAATACATAGCACTGTTGATGTCTTCCAAAAAATGTTTCAATTATTGCAAATAGACCTTAAATGTGGGCACATAAGTTCTAAGATAACATTATTATAAATTCGTTTCACATAATATAAATGAAGTTACAATTTATAGTCCATAAAATTTAATAGATCGATCATTTTACAGAGAGGATATAACTTTGAATCAATAAAAAAAGATGGCAAGTTGTGTGGGGATAGAAGAATTAAGAATATTATCTTTTCTCTCAATGATGACAATATATTTCCCTATCAAAGATCACATGTACATTTTATTGGGCACTGTTTAACTCATTGATAGCTATCACAAGTTTAAAGAATGCAAACCTTTTCACAAGGAATTTGTGCACATAATGATTTACTTCTTGAAAATTTTAAAACAATAAATGGGTGTATTAAGTTGTTTCATTATTTTGTTAAATACTTCGAAAAGGTGGGGTCGAAATTACTATGAGAAAACATGCCAACGTAGAGAAAATGGATGAACACAATTCGTATATTTTTTACAACACGATAATAGGAGGTTATTATCTCAACTATAATGTCTTTATCCATGATGAACTACGATTTTTGGTGTCTCAAAATTGGATATAATTAACATGTTTTCTTAATGAAAAATTCTAATATAATGCTACATAAGTTGTTCAAGGCATAGGAGTCTCTTGAAAATTTGGAAAATGGAGTATATTACTCAAGAAGCGATTAACCAACATGGAAAAAACCTATTTTAATACTCCCTCCGTCCCTGCTATCTTTGCCTACTTTCCGTTTTTGGACGTCCCAGCTAACTTTGCCAGCCCAAAAATGGCAAAGAAAAATTTACTCCCTTATCCTTTCATTTTACAACTTTTGCACTCAAAAAATACACATTAATTACAAAATTGTCACTCAAAAACATTAAAATAACACATCATATCAAAGTCAACAGTTTTTTCTTAAATTCCGTGCGGTCAAACCGTGTCAAAGATAAGGGGGACGGAGGGAGTATATCATTCAATATTTACATATCTATTATATATATATATATATATTACATAGCATTGTCTTGATAAATTATATATATGGAAATTTTGAGAAATTAATTTTATAAAGAGATGGGCAGGCCGATGAGTGTGAGTGGTTAGGTAACGCACTACCAAACCTGTACTTCATAACTTCAACTCCCACTTCACTTTCCTCTTCATTCTACATTCCTAAAATGGCATAATACTTCAAAGCCATTTCAACAAGCAAAAACAAGAATTTGAGCTCTAGCTGAAAGGGCAAAACAGTCCCATTTTTATGCTGTGATCTCAAGTTTCTGCTCCCTTTGCTCCATATTCTTTGCTTTCAGACAGAGAAAGGAGTGAAGAGAGAAGGGAAAGTTCTTTTCTTTCTTCTTCTTGAAGAAAAAGAGAGGAAACAAAATCTGTTGAGCTATGGAAAGTGGAAAACAGAGCAAGAACTGTTTCTTGATTTTCTGTAAGGAGAAAATGGGGCAGGTTTCTGCAAAGGATTTAGTAGAGTGGCTTCTGGGCCCGACAGCTGGCATGAGAGACAAGATCGGGCCCTTGTGGACATTAATGAAAGCCTTTGTAATAGTCCCGGTTCTGAGGGTCGCTCTCTGCATTTGTTTGGTGTTGTCTTTCTTGCTGTTTGTTGAGTGGGTCCACATGATGTTTCTTGTTGTCATGGCCAAGATCCTTCACAGGAAACCTGCAAAGAGATACAAATGGGAGGCCGTGAAAGATGATTTGGAAAATGGGGGTTTGGATTTTCCCATGGTTCTTGTCCAGATACCTATATACAATGAGATAGAGGTCCATTTTGTGTCGTTTTCTTGAGTTTGTTTTGTGTGGGAAAAGGTGTTTGCTAAAGATTTTATCTTTATGTGGTTTTTTCCTGCAGGTTTACAAGATCTCCATTGGAGCAGCATGTAGGCTGTCATGGCCTTCTGATAGGCTGGTGGTTCAAGTTTTGGATGACTCAACTGACCTTGTTATCAAGGTACAAATTGTTGTCTGGATATCCACTAATTTCTTAGCATAAAGTG
This sequence comes from Scutellaria baicalensis, assembly GCA_005771605.1. NCBI lineage: Eukaryota > Viridiplantae > Streptophyta > Magnoliopsida > Lamiales > Lamiaceae > Scutellaria > Scutellaria baicalensis. Next base: position 43,697,377 of record CM016721.1, read on the forward strand.
TTGTCTTTCATATTTTGAGTGATAGACAACGGTTGCAGGATATGATTGAGCAAGAATGTAAGTGGTGGGCAAGTAAAGGCATCAACATTAAGTACCAACTTAGAGAAGGTAGGAAAGGGTATAAAGCTGGGGCTCTCAAAGAAGGTATGAAACATGACTATGCCAATGAGTGTGAGTTTGTTGCCATCTTTGATGCCGATTTCCGGCCCGAACCCGACTTCCTTCGACAAGCCACACCTTTTCTCATGCACAATCCGGAAGTCGGGCTTGTTCAGGCCCGATGGAGGTTTGGTGAGCTGATGAATCGCAACTCTTGCTCGTTTTTCGGATTTGTTAAGCTTAACTTATATGATCATTCCTATCAAGCAGCTTAAGTAGATGTATTTATTTGTTATAGCACATGTATTGAAGGTGATCATAAGATCAGTTATGTAACTAGTGCCTTATATTGAGTACTTCAATTAGTTTTAGATTCATTTGAATAGTTTTTACTTCACATGTAAAAGCATGATCAAGAAAGCAATATCAACATCTCTTGAAGAGGAATTTGATCTGAAAAGCCATTAAAAAAGACAACACATATGGAAGTTGTGAAACAGCTAAAAGTAAGGAAAAATTTTAGGATGAGAAACTTGCAAAATTCATGTCAATATATACACTCTGGCATGCCTTTTCTGTTGGTTCATTTATGTGGACATTGCATGATTCTTATACACTCTTTGATTAAAAGACATTATCATCATATTAATTCTCAAAATAGGTTAGTTTTGCAGTGAATGCAGATGAATGCTTCTTGACAAGAATGCAAGAAATGTCACTGGATTTCCAGTTTGTAATAGAGCAAGAAGGAGGATCATCAATTCATGCATTCTTCAGCTTCAATGGTAACTTCAATTCATTGATTAAGTTAGCTATATATAACAAACAACAAACTAAGACAAGATATTATCATAGGAAGTGGTGGGATATGGAGAATATCAGCCATAAACGAGGCCGGGGGCTGGAAAGATCGAACCACAGTAGAAGACATGGATCTTGCTGTTCGAGCTGGATTAAAGGGCTGGAAATTTGTCTTCTTGAAAGAACTACAGGTTCTATTTTCATCCACCTTGCTTTATAGCATTGAGCAGTATTGACAACGAATAAGATAAAACATGAGATATGAAATATCAACCATATAGTCCCAAATTTTCAGGGGCTCCTATCATAAATCATAAACTGCTATCATTCAAAGTGACAGGGTGGGATTAATAATCCCTATTATATCCAGGTTAAAAGTGAACTTCCCAGCACTTTCAATGCCTATCGATCTCAACAGCATCGTTGGTCATGTGGGCCAGCCAATTTATTCAGAAAAATGGTGATAGAAATATCCAAGAACAAGGTCTGTTTGCCATAACACTTAACTCCAAAATTCAAGAATCAATGATTGATGACATGTTTGTTTCATTTGGCAGGAAATATCACTTTCAAGAAAGTTCTACATGATATACAACTTCTTCTTTATAAGGAAGCTCATAGGCACAATGTTTACATTTCTTTTCTACTGTGTGGTTCTGCCACTGGTTAGCCTGGTGCCTGAAGCTGACGTGCCAAAATGGGGGGCCATTGTTGCCACGTCGCTCATTGCCACCTTAAACACACTTATCACAACTCCAAGGTCCATCCATCTGGCTGTTCCTTGGGTCCTTTTCGAGAACATTATGTCGTTTCATCGAACCAAGGCCATGTTGATTGGTCTCATGGAGGCTAAGAGGGCCAATGAGTGGATTGTCACTGAGAAACATGGAGATGCTTTCAAGGGAAAATCTAGTCATGGATTACCTCCACCAAAGGAGAAGCTCACATGGCTTAAGCTTATCAGGGAAAGGTGAGTTTCTTATGTTACTTTCGACATGTTGATTGCTGCTCGTCTGATTAACTACTCATTTCGTCCTATAATAAATGTCGTTTCAAGATTTTACACACAAATTCAGAAATTTGATTCAAAAAAATTATGCTGGGAAACTTGCAAGCTTAGGACAATACTAACTCTTTAGTTAGTGTCAATTTAGGACAAGTCACAAAATAGCCCCAAATCTTGTTCGAACTGAATTTGATAAATTGATTTGGGGTTCTGCTACGACTTGAGTAGAGTTGGTGTTTTGACATAGAAACCGTAGTTTGGATAATTTTTAGAGAGACCAAAAGTTATTGTACTAAATTTGCAAATTATACATCTAAGTGCATTTCACGTTTATATATCATATAATTTTAGAGTGGCAAATAATAACGGTTTTGGTAGAATATAAGAAAATATTTCTTCAAATCCTATAATGTCACTTATCCCGAACCAAATTGGTTTGACTAAAGCGACATTTATTTAAGGACGAACGAGCTATTGTACAATTATTTGAGGGATAATCAAACTTGCCTAGATGACACAATGTTGATACATTTCCAGAATTCTACCGCAAGAGTTGATAATCGCGTTTCTTCTTTTCGCGTGTGGATGTTACGGTGTCTTCTATGGAGACAACGGATATTACTTATACCTTTTTCCTCAATCCGTCTTCTTTACAATCGCGGGATTTGGCTATTTCGGGACGATAGTACTGAGCCCTCAGCACCAGGTCCAGGTGGTACCTGAGCTCTTCTAACATATAGACTTAAGTGTGCTTAAAGAGTAGTAGACTAACTTGGAACTGCTGATACTGGGAAATAGTGCTAGGTTTTGTTGTCTTGGCCATCATTTGCAGTTATATATGTTCTTGTCTTTATTTTTAGAGTTAGTTTTGTCTGAACTAACAATGCCAAATTTTTAATGGCCATGATTTTGCATTTACTTGAAGATTGAACAAGCTTATTGTTGAGCATTCTTTTGTAACTTGGTTCTTGAATATTGTTCTATGGATTTTTCTTGTAATGGATTTGGTTTTGAATCTTTGATTCAGGATTGTTGAGTGTGTTTTTGAATTTCTACTTTGCTTCGAAATTAAAGAAAAAAGTTGCTACGGATCAAGGAACATTAAATTTCGAAATAATATGTAGTATATTATGGATTATAATTTGCAATAATTTTAAAATAAGATAATAATTTAGTTACAACTTTGGTAAAGTTACGTTGTAACATTAGAACATTCGAAATAAAAAAATTAGGTTTAAAATGAGAAAAATAACTAAAATGTCAAAATCATGAAATGGTTTGAGCACAAAATAATAAAAGAAAATCCCAGAACGTAGATGTTACCATGACCATTATACCCCTGGCTTTTTTAAAGGACCCAATGAAATTAAAAATGATAGTAGTATTTACTAATAATAATGATTAACTAGTTCCCAAAAAATAAAATCCTCCCAAAATATTAAATAAATATTTGCCGACAGTGTTGCATTAAATTGTTTTGATTTTATAATTAAAAGACAACATATTTGCAGAAAGCAAGTTAATACTCTCGGACCACTTGCCTGCACTCTATGATCACAAAAATCTGTGTGAGACGGTCCTACAGATGATTTTCATGAACGGATCTTTTTACCCATTCATCAAACTCATATCCACAATTTTATATGTAAATTGTGAAGTATGAGTCTAGGGTTGGCATGTCTCACGTGAAATAATCCGTGAGACGGTCTCACATGTTACCATTATCTTTTTTTTTTCACTTTTTTTTTTATGAAACCACTTTAAAAACATAATTTTATGAGTATACAAATTTAGGTAAGATATATTATTTCATAGACATAGTGACATACTAATCTTATAATAAATATCTTAGAACAAATAATATTTACCATTGTTTTTTATTTGATGCTACTAGCTAGACTAGTATGATAATCTATTTAAATAATCATTGAGTTTCAGGCCACGGGCTTGACAGGTCCAATAGAAATTATTGTAAATAGATACAAACATTTATAAATGTAATAGCCACTTCTATATTTATTTATTTATTTATATCACTATCTATCTACTATTTCGAAACTATATATAGGTTTAAGGTTTCTTGAAAATTAATGTATTTAAATAAGCATTAAAGAATGAAAATGAAGGGTATAAGTGAAATATAATATACAATTAAAATATAACAAGAATAATCTCATTTATAAAAGTAAAATAATGTTATTTATAATTTATCTAATTTTACATCAAATTATAGTACGTGAATGATTGGGAATCAGAATATCAAAGAGTTTGATCAAAAAGAGTTAACCATATGAATTAATAGTAGGTTACAATCATGAATAATATGATTATAATACCTTTAATTATGATTAAAAATAATTCTTGATTATTTTTTTCAAATATGAAATATCAACATCATTTTTAAACAAAAATTTAAAAGAGAGAGAGAAAATAATAATTCATTTCAGTTGGAAAATAGAGTGAATAATGTTTGAGACAATATAAATAAATGATCTAGGTAGGGGTAGTCCTAACTAAGTAAGTACTAGGAGTTGGTTTTATTAGACATCTAAGACATAAATAACTAAATTAATTTTGTCTTAGGAACTATATATTTATGTCATGAATTTAATAGATCTTAAATAATTAGAAATGATGGTTACATATATATATTTGTCAGTGAAGAAATATGATAAGGCATGTGCTACCATATGCTCAACCTGAATTTTAACATGCATGTTGGATGTCCTCACGTGACCCACACCTCCATTTCCAAATCTTGGTGTCACATTACATTTTAATCCTATTTCAATGTTAAAACACAAAAAAAGTTGTGTGGGTTTTGTTGTATTTTGTTACTAGCGTAACTCCCGTGTATCACACGGGTTTTTTTTTAATACTAATATAGAAATTTGAAAATTATTATTCATAAATAAATATAATTATTATTATTTATCATTAATTCTTAATTTAATTAGTATGTAATTTAAATTTAATTGTGTGAAAGTTTTTAATTATCATTTGTAATTGCAAACATCAACTTTAACTAAAATATTTTCCTAAAATTTCATGATCTACAATTTTATTATCAATCATAATTATTAGCATTTTGTTACTCAATTGTTACTATCCCATTAAATGAATTAATTATAAACATTAAATGAATCAATTGAAAACTAAATTATAATTAAATGAGATTAACCAGAGAGTGACATGTGTCATTTTGGATTATTCTTTTAGTATAGATATAGATTTAAGTAAAATCCCGATTATCTATATCTGATGTAAATATCCATCGTCGTTTTCATATATACCAACATTTAAATGTGACTGTAGTTGACCAATAAAAGAAATTACATATTGTAACTGTACAATGCATCTGATATCATATTTAGAAATTCAATATCGTATTATAACTCAATTTCTTGTAAGACATAAAAGAAGAGGAAAATCATGACCTTTCTGATTTGAACAAACTCGATTCATAAATTTAGATTTATCGATATTAATTCGTAAAAATAGATTAGGTTATTTGTGTTCAAGTTTCAATGTAACTATAATTTTGTCTTCTTCAAGAAAAAAAAAATGCCTTTCCGCATTTGGTGGTATATTAATAATAACTATAATTGATAGTGGCCTCAAAACTAAAATATACATTATTTATTTTTAGAAAAATTAGTATTACAATATTATAGTACTCCCTCCGTCCCGGCTTATTTTGCCTACTTTCCACTTTTTCGTGTCCCAACTTATTTTGCCAGCCCCAAAATGGCAAAGAAAAAAGTCAACAATATACTACTCTACACTCAAAAAGCACACATTAATTACAAAATTACCACTCAAAAACATTAAAATAACACATCACATCAAAAGTCAACAGTTTTTTCTTAAACTCCGTGCCGGTCAAAGTAGGCAAAATAAGCCGGGACGGAGGGAGTATTATGGTAATATTATTAATTATTAAATCATATGTCGTGCCGAAATCTCCAGCGTTGAAAATTGGACACGCAATCCTATGCATGGTTGACTAAGCCACCCAAATAATAAAATCCTGCCTAAATTTCGGGGCACCCGAACCGGTTATTGCCGGGTCAAACCGCCTTCTTTCCGGGTTATGCGGGCCGTGCTTTATTAATTTTATCTCATTATAAATTCATAATTATGTTATTGTTTTAAACCCAAATTAAGCTAATTTTATAGGGTAAAAACAATATATATTTGCAACCGATTTAATTTGAGATATATGTCGAATATAATGATGTATATAAATTAAGGATAGAGATTGAAATAGACTGAACCTATGAGTTGTTATATAGATGATACCCCTATACTTCATTGTCCCATTTTAATGTATAATAACTAGAGTCCCAGCCTAAAATGTCATATTTAATATAGGAAATGAAAATTTTGCCATGTAATATAAGTTAATATACTAAAATGTCATGTACTATAAATTAATATATTAAAATACCACATTTTGATCAATTCGAACTTTGACAATGATTGATAATGATTAGGTATGAAATCAATGTATATATCATAATATTAAAATAACCCTAAAAAATAGGGTTATTCGAAAATTACATAGTAGTATAATTTTCGAACTGTTGTTAGAATAACCCCTATTTTTAGGGGTTATTCGAACAATACACTTACTGTTCGAATAACTCTATTTTTTAGAGTTATTCGAAAATTACATATAATTTTCGAATAATGGTAATTTTCGAATAACCCTAAAAAATAGGGTTGTTCAAACAATATTATTGTTCGAATAGGGTTATTTTAATATTATGATATATACATTGATTTCATGCACAATCATTGTTAAAGTTTGAATCGGTCAAGATGTGATATTTTGGTATATTAATTTACAGTACATGACATTTTAGGGCAAAATTTTCATTTCATATATTAAATATGGCATATGGGTACATTTTCTCTAATAACTATGGCTTGACTTGTAAGTATTCACTTGTCCTTGATCCAAAACATGGAATATTCCATGAGAATATAACACTTCTTTTTGTGTCTTTCATGGACAACTAATTTATCTTTTATTCCTATTTTATGTTTGGCCTATTATATATGTTTAATTTAATATATGTTGCATATGTGGTGTTTTTTTAATAAAATTATGAGACTGAAAATGGATGAAATGTATATATATTTAGATTGGTAAAAATGTCAAATTGATGCTTACTTGCATGAATTGCATTAATCTAAAAAATAATCATCTTGAATTATATATATATATATATATGTAAGAGTAATAGAGATACCACCTAATTTCATGTGCATGATATTTGTCAACTCACTATGATGAATGACTTCTTTTTAGATCAACATTGTTCAATCTTATAAAATTATATTCGTGAGACGATCTGATATGATATTTATTTTTTAGAAGTCGCTATTGAGGAAGATGATATAATACTTTGGAATTGGACAGCCAAACAACCCAAATGATTTGGTTTAATTAGTCTTACTTAAAGTAGTTAATTTGGGGAAAACAATGGGGCTTATATAGTAAATAAAATATTTGACCAAGGCACTAAAGATTAACCTAATTGTCGGTTGAGGGCTTTTATTGGTATATATGCTTTAAATCAACCCCACTCATGTACTTAAACTTAATTATGGATTAATCATTAACAATTAATAATATTATTTCATCCACTCTTAATATATCTAAATTTTATATTATCTCTGTAAAGATTACATTCTCTTAAATTATATAATATGAAGTTGATAATAGTAGTCTGCCATTAACATTTTTTTTTTGGGCAATGACAGTTTTTTTCTATTTTGTCAAATAAGTTTTTTCTCTTTCAATTTACATCAACATATAAATTCACATGGTCTTGTCACACAGCAAATAATATTATTGTTGTTATTAAAAAACAAACATATTTAATAGGTTTTTTTTTTTTGGTTAAAAAAAAAGACCTATTAATTAGAGATTGATAGTTGAGGCTGTTATGATATGATAGTGCTTCGAATATGGAAACAGAACGTATCTGTAAAATTAAACACACACCCATTAATTGTTAGTAAATTACATTTCAATCCTTTCTCCAAATCCAGAGGGCCCCATGTAATCAGCCACGTCATATAACATTACTACATATTTGGTTCAATTTTATTTCTGCATGTTTATAGCGTTACAAAGGCACCGACACAATCTCATGGTTGTGAAAGCACTGTATAATATATTATATTAGTTTTGACGAATCTCATAAAAACTTATACGAGACGATTCCATCGTAATAATGGAACCTGTTACCCGCAAACAACATGTTGATGTGAGATGTAGATGGTGGGTTGACTTGTCTCATTCTGATCAGATCCGTGAGACGGTCTTACAAGACACCCGCTCATGTGCGTATCAATTTTTCTTCTTATTGTATATAATGAAAAATAAACGATGAAGAATCCAATGAGGTAAATGTGGAGGGTGTAATTTTTTTTTTCTCAATTTATTTTATTTTATTGAGTGGTGGTTAAATGAAAATTCATGTGATTATAGGTGTTGGTATATTAGTGTTTGTAATTTCAAGTTTCAACATAGCTAGACTTTGTAATTAATTTGGTTAATTAATGAATTATATCAGACTCAAGCAATATTTGCTTTTGCATGGAATAAATAAAAGACAAGTGGGTGAGGATAAAAATGAAATAGTATTGGTGTACCTAAAATCCCTAAATATAAATAATATATAGGAGTAATTGTGTATTTTTATTAAATGTTATATTTGATGTCAATTATTCCACAAGTGTAATATATTTGTTTGTGCAATGTTTATTATGTCGTCATAATTTATAGTAACATATATTTAATTAAATTGGTGCATTAAAACACTAAATATAGAATGGACATACTTAATTAAGTGCACAAGATGAGAAATTAGGTATTTTAAAGTATTGTTCACTTTGAAAAAAAATTTAATACTTAAAGAAAAAGTGAGAGAGAGAGAGAGGGTACAAGTGTTGCATTTTGTTATTTTACCAAAACTACACAATATAATTTAGGCAATTTCTATCCATTTATTATTAAGTAGAGTTTAAACTTCATTTTCAAAATCACTTAATTATAATTATTGTTATTATGAGAGCATTAATTAAGGCAATGTACTGTTAATTAAATTACTTATACAGAAACAACCTATAAAATACTCTAGAAGATGCACCAATAAGTATTATTATATCTTACACACTTTACATATAAACTATTGAGGCCATGTAGTTGTAACAACCATCTCTAAATAAATACTGAAACCTCTAAACCTATTATACATCAAGTTTTAATTTTATTCCCACATTAAAGCCACAACGCACATCTCGAATACTGTGCTGGACTCTCTAGAATTAAGATTTATCCATTCCCACATTACTTTACTAGTCGTCAAAATCAGGCATTGAATTATAATATATTCTTATGTTCTCATGTAATATTCTCTTTTATCTTGAGAAATAATGCATGCTAAAGAAGAATGTCAATTCGTAAGAGAAAATAATGCAGAAATTACATTATTTTTTTTGACGGCGGGAGACACCCGACAATATTACACATATTATGCACATTAGCATAGTTCAATATAATCTCATACAAAACATTATATACACATTTATATCATGTATCTGAATTTTTAGAAGCTCCTAGAAATTTGCATATTTATTTCATCATGATTTAACAACCAAGACTTTCTTGCTCCTAATATTTGGATAATAAGCGCAATTTATTCCATTAACTAAGGAAAATAATAAAAGCAAACTTGAATTAAAAAATTAAAAAAAGGGGACAGAAATGAGCAAAGAAGGAGACCTTTGTAGAGTTTATCGGATGCAGATAGCAAATCTCGCAATTTCTTGCGCTGCTTTTTGCCATTTACTTTTGACCAAATTGGGCAAAAACTATTTTATACAAATTAAATTTAGGGCCTACAAATAATTTTCAAACAAAGAAGATATCATTCAATTCAAAGCAATCCTAAATTTTCCAACTTTTTTTTTTTCTTTTTTAAGAGAGAGAAATCATGATTATCAAGTATTTTCACTTGATGTTTATTGGCCATTCTTTTCTATATGAAGTACTTGGTAAATTTGTAGACCTATTTTTGGAAACATATAAACAAAATGATTGTGTTCATCTTATTCGAGGCAAGCTTGGTAAAAATCGAAGACAAAAACTTATATACCCCTGGGATACATAGGGACACAAATTTAGGTGTTATATATATACTCTACATATGTTATTTATAATTAGGACCACCGAATAATATTTATCAAATTATCGGACTTACTATTTAATATGAAAAGTATCATTCGAAAATGAAATCAAACCCAACCTTAAATTTTCAATATTAAACAAGAAACAACGACTAATTCACACCTATAATTTGTCTTTTAGTTTGTGAATAAGTTGTTGAACTTGACACAATTAATTTTACGTTGTTTATTTAAAAATATACTTGTAAAATAATGTCTAATCATAAAAATTCATATGAATTGTAGTTTTATATCATGCTCAAAACTCAAACATATTTTCACACCCATCTCATGGAATTGATTTAGTAAGACAGTATCATAAATAAATGATCGATCAACATTTATCAAAATCGAAAAATAGTCTTAAGAAATCCACAAATCAGAATCATATTATGTAAATCAATATTAGATTTGATGGGAAATACAAATTTGCACGAAAATAATAATTATAGATAAAAATAATGAAATGAATTATCCAACAAAAGTTTTTAGTCAATATTCCTCACATTAATATCGCATAACTGAAACTAATTTTCTTCACCCATAACTTCATAATTATTTTTCAGATTACAAAAATGCTGATTATTTACCTATATAAAATATTTACATTTTTTTTGGGTGGTAAAACATGACCTCATTAATAAGGTACAAACAATGATATGTGAGGTACAATCAACTGAAACCATGAAACATGCCAAAAAGTTTCGAAAAAAAGTTGCATGTTATTCCAATTTATCACCCTACAATCATAAATTGCCACTTTGTTGAGTCCTTTTTTATTTTGGCATGAAAATTCCATAATTATAGGCTGTGAATCCAAACCTAGCCTAGGAAAATTTCCCATTTTAGTTTTTATTATGGATAAAAAGACGAATTGTATTTAGTAACCTTTATATTTCATTTATATATAATTATATCTACCATATAATCATATAAATAAATAATATGATTAATTATTCTTTTAAACTATTAACTTTCCTATTCGGACACTTTTTATTCAATATCTTTTCGGGCTGACGATTTTACCATTTATTTTCTGAAAATTCAAAAATTAAACTCAACTTCTTGCCCGTATAGCGAGATCGGGTTAAATTCGCACATGATCAGTGCATGCACAATTGTTTTCGGGTTTGTTCTGGTAATTTTGCCCATAACTTATTTGTTTTGGAAATTTTGGCCACTAATCCATCTGTTACGGTCATTTTGCCCAATAACTTATTTGTTCTGGAAATTTTGTCCACTAACTTTTAAAGTTATGAGTCCTTATAAGGTGCTAAGTGCTAATCAAATGCGAATTTAAGCCCGATTTTACCGGTCAGACTGAATTTGAGATAAGTTCTCGATTCTTCAGAAGATATAATAAACTATAAAATCGTAATATCAATAAATTAATGCATAATTTTTTAACTAAACTTAAATGATATAATACTAGGAGATATAGTGTGTTTTTCTAAAGTTAAAATAATTAACTCGAATTATTGGAAAAAAAGAGCTGCAATTTGCGTGGTTTAATTAATTAATTAATTCTGGAAAAAGAGAAGAAATCCGCAACAAATTAGTAATGGTAAAAACGGGTTTTGGTGAGTGACGACTAATGGTGGAAAATAAATGGTGGCAGTAAAAAACGTTATTAAGAGTGATTGCCACTATAAAGTCATCACTCTCTCTCACTCGCTTTACTCGCTCTTCACTCCTTCAAGTTCCTTCTCTCTCCTCTCTTTCTCTCTCCTCTGCTAACAATGGCGCAAAACTTCTCTGTTTCTCTTCTATTCTGATGCAATAGAAGAAACAGGACGCGTTTCTCGAAAGCAGGAGGAGCAGAGATTGGGGGTGAAAATTCGGGATCTGCGAAATCTGAAGCAACTTTTCAGCTGCGAATACGTTGTTTCGGATTCCTGTTTTGGGGGATGCATCAGATCTATTGAGCTTTTGTGTTTCTGTATCTAAGGAGAGAGAGAGAGAGAGATTGATTGAGAGAGAGAGAGAGAGAGATTCCCCTGTTTTTAGATTGGGAGTAGAAATCAAAAATGGCGGAAATCTCTGGAAGTAGTTTGATACCGGAGTCATTCCAGGGGTACACGCCGGACATTGCGGGGCAAATCGGTCTTTTATGGGAGCTAATCAGAGTGCCGTTGATAGTTCCATTGCTGAGAATCTGTGTGTACATTTGCTTGGCGATGTCGATAATGGTGTTCATGGAGAGGCTCTACATGGGGATTGTTATAGTTCTGGTGAAACTCTTCTGGAAAAAGCCGGAAAAGCGGTATAAGTGGGAGCCAATGAACGACGATTTGGAGATGGGGAGTGAAGCTTTCCCTAAGGTCCTCGTTCAGATCCCCATGTTCAATGAGAAAGAGGTATGATATTCTTCATTTTCGCACTTCTCATACACACACTGGTGTGTGAGAGAGATTACTCTGTGCTGTGCTGAGAGGCTGGTTCTGCTCGCAGGTTTACAAGATCTCCATTGGTGCAGCTTGCAATCTTTCATGGCCTTCTGATAGGCTTGTGATTCAAGTACTCGATGATTCCACTGACTTTGTCGTCAAGGTATATATACAACATATACACACATATATACATATATATGTGTGTGTGTGTGTGAATGCGTGTGATAGTGTGTGTGAGTAAAAATCTATGAGGTGATTTATCTTCAACCAATAAAACCAGCAAAAACCAAAAGATTTGATCTAGAAATTCTGTTCTGTTGTGTGTACTGTTTTTGGAAATACATACTAAACTATATTTCTTATTCTTTTCTTTAATCAAATTTATATTTTCCATTGAATTATCCAGTTTTTTACCTTGGATTTAGCAGTTCAACAATCATTATTTTCAGAAATCAGATAAAAATTTACAGTAAATTACAAAATTAAACTGTATTTCTCTGTTTCAATTTGTACTTTCCCTTGGCCTTATCTCACTTCACATTATCCCCACAAATTTCCAATAGAAAAATCACTTTTCCACACTACCTTTTTCAATATCCATCATTTTATTTCACACATTAAATGACTCACAATAATTTCAACTAATTCTGACAATTTCATAATCATCGCATTTTATTTCATTGATTTCCTAAATTCCGTTACGACCAAAAATATTTGTCGCTTCAATTTTATTGCCATTAATTAATAAACATGCAATAATTGGTGTAGGATATGGTTGAGAAAGAATGTATCAGGTGGGCAAGCAAAGGTATTAATATTAGGTACCAAATTAGAGAGACAAGAGGAGGGTACAAAGCTGGAGCTCTTAAAGAAGGATTGAAACACGACTATGTTAAAGAATGCGAGTACGTCGTCATCTTCGACGCCGATTTTCGACCCGAACCCGACTTTCTCCGACGTACGATACCCTTCTTGATCCATAATCCCAAGATTGCTCTCGTTCAAGCTCGTTGGAGATTTGGTAATCAACACTTACTTTATTTTACTACTATATCAATCAGTAAATTTTATTTTGCATCAACATATAGCTAAATTCATCGATTTTTATATAGTTTGGTGTTTTATGTCACAAAAAGTGTCCCTAGTTGTTATGTTTTGGTCGTGACCAAAAAAGTGTCGGTGATGGGTAGTATAAAGTCGTTTGTCACGATTAAATATTCGAAATTTAATTTAGTGGTAAATTGATAGTGAATTAATGTGGGTCCCACTTTAACCGTTTACTACTCACGCCGTGGGGCCGTTACGCCTTCCTTTAATCACCACTCTTCACGGCGTTAAGATGGCATCAAATCAAATACTATAATATTGATTTCTAATATTTATGGTCTATTTGAATGTGCACGTAATATGTTCATGTTCATAACAAATTTTTTATTTTATATGTTTCATTAAAAAATGATATCTATGAGCCAATTATTTTTGCACCTTGAATTTTAATTAGTATTATTATAGAGTAAAGTATTTTCTCGATTTACAAACCATTTGTCTTGAATTTACACGCCACGCAAGGCAACAAAAGGTCAAATTTCTACAGTGGGGAAGGGTAGAGTTGTAATTTGGCTAGACCACGTGGTGGTATTCCCTGCTCGACTATCCAGACATCAACGGTGGAGCCACTATCATCTTGTTTGACTCAGTTATCAGTAGTGTCAATGTTGTTGTGTTAGTACACCGACAAAGCGAAAAAATCCATGTGGCAAGTCCAGGTTGTCAACGTATGACGTGGCAGCCAATAGCTGTCCTGTCACGTGGTGTCAGAAAGTAGTAGCGGCCCTTTCTTTTTCCTTGATTTTAAGATGAAATTCTCTATGGTACATATAAAAATCTAGTAGTATCTATTTTATTTTTATGCTTATATATAAAATTATACTATTAGGATTTGATAAACCATTTAACTTTTGCATAAAAGGAAATGGGAAGTTTTCTTTTTCTTTTTAATATTTTATTTAAATCATGGATATCACGTGATCACGATTATGACCTAATGCATAAAGAATAATAGATAGATTCAAAATATCAATTAGAAGATCTGGAGTGACTGATTAATGCAATGATTTTTGACTTCTTTTCCCTAGTAAAACCAACTGTAAAATTGTGTTTTTTATTTTTTTATCTTACTATATGTGGGGTCGGTTTTATTAATGTGTGTGGTCAAGTGTTGGTCACATATGCTGTCATTTATATTTTTAACATTTTTTTTTTCCAAACCATATATTTTTAATCTCCCTTGTGATTGGCTAAAAAGTTATGGTTAATTTTGCAGTGAATGCGAATGAATGCATGTTAACAAGAATGCAAGAAATGTCATTGGACTACCATTTTACAGTTGAGCAAGAAGTTGGATCAGCCACTCATGCCTTCTTTGGCTTCAATGGTAAGTTTTCTCCTTTCTCTATTTCTATCCCCTAGTGATAAGCTACATGTATGATTTTTCTAGTTATTATAAATGGTAATTGAATTCATAAATAAGAAAAGGAATATGCTAATTAGAATAAGCAGCGAATGCTTCATTAGGTGGTCTCTTCCTTTGTTATTAAGAGACATCATTTGATGATACAGATTATTGTATATCCTTAAGGGAGATTATTGTTATTAAAATGATGATTTGCATCGCAACTCAGTTTAGTAATCAATCATCTTTAGTCGTTATCATTTATAAATAACGATGTGAGCCATCTCATAGGAACTGGCGGGATATGGAGAATCGCTGCAATAAACGAGGCTGGGGGCTGGAAAGACAGAACCACAGTAGAAGACATGGATCTTGCTGTTAGAGCTGGTCTCAAAGGCTGGAAATTTCTTTACTTGGGAGATCTTCATGTACATTTCTTGTTCACCCGATTCAATCTTCTACATTGCATTCTTGTATTTTCCCCTCATCGTAACAATATTCATACTACCTTTAGGTCAAAAGTGAACTCCCAAGTACTTTTAAAGCCTTCAGGTTCCAACAGCATAGGTGGTCTTGTGGCCCTGCCAATTTGTTCAGAAAAATGATGATGGATATTGCTATGAACAAGGTTAGTTTAATTCTTTTTAAATATTTATTAACCTGAAAATCATGAAGTATTTGAGAATGTAGTGACATTTTAATTGCTTTTGCAGAAAGTTACGCTATACAAGAAGTTTTATGTGATCTACAGCTTCTTCTTCGTCCGAAAGCTCATAGCCCATATGTTCACTTTCTTCTTTTATTGTGTGGTTCTGCCTTTGTCAATCCTTGTCCCTGAGGTAGAAGTTCCTAAATGGGGAGCCATCTACCTTCCTTGCATCATTACGGCACTCAACTCCGTTGGAACTCCCAGGTATATAATTCATACTTAAACACTACATCCTTAAGAGGTCACTGTTTTGTCATAATCTTAAATGCAACCTTTTACTGATTAAAAAAAACACTCAAAAACTTCAGATCATTCCATCTGTTGTTCTATTGGGTTCTTTTTGAGAATGTGATGTCGTTCCATCGCACAAAGGCGACAATCATCGGTCTCCTAGAGGCTAAAAGAGTCAACGAATGGATAGTCACTGAAAAATTAGGAGATACTCTCAAGAACAAATCAAACAACAAATCAGCTCCATCCAAGAAATCCCTGTCTAAGTTGCTTGGAGATAGGTAACAATTTTCTCACAATCTCTTCATTTGAAGCATCCGATTTTTGCTTCTAATTCCAAATCCTTTTCAGGATCAACCTACACGAGCTCGGTTTCGCACTGTTTCTTTTCATATGTGGATGCTATGACTTCCTCTATGGAAAGAACTGCTACTTCATATACCTATTTCTTCAAGTTATCACCTTTGCAATCGTTGGATTTGGATACGTTGGTACGATAGTTCCCAGCTCTTAATTTGCAGATGCATCAAGAAAACCATTTGGGTCTCCAGCATTCAGCTTCTTGTATTTGTATCCTACACAAAATTTGTATACATGATTGCTCTCTATTAGTAGAACAATTTTCTTCGTATGAGAGAACGAAACGGCTTCGATTCGCCTGGAAATTTCCTGCTCAATGCCAGCAAAAAATTGGCAGATGAGCATAGAAAGAAGGCATGCTTTGATATTAGCATGTTATAGCGTCAAAAAAAAAAGGTTGAAGGAGCATAAATATCATTATTAGAGTTAGATTTTTTTTATTAAAATTAAGCTTATAGTGGTTATAGATGTGTGACATTGTATTTCTTCTTGTTAAGTTATTATTATTATTTTTTTTAATTTCAGAAGATCATAGAATATTTGTGGAGATTTTTGTATGAGCAGTGTGGTTAATTTACTGAACGAATGTCTGTGGTATTGGCTGAACACAACACTTACATGAAAAGATCAGATGGCTACATTGTTGCCAAATTTATTTAGAGTGAGTCTTATTATGTGAGACGAGATAACCCACATTTCCCAATTCAAATATAGATTTGTGGAAATGAATTTGATTCGTGAGTAAAAAAAAAATGTCTCATGAAAGCTATTTGTGAGACATCTTAGGGGAATGTTCGTGTTTTATTTATTTGGGACGAATGGGACACTTTTGATTAACTAAAGTGATTTGTTAGAACTAGGCATTATCTAGTTCCTCCATTTACGCATTAGTTTAAGCCTCAATCAATAATAAAGTGCAAATCTTAACCTTCACGTACCTATATAAGCTTTTGCACTTTAGAACGTTCCAATTTCACAAAAGAGCCACACTTATAGTATGAGCTATTTTAATTAATTAATATATGTTACAGTATTATCCCACCTAGCTTAATAATTACTTTAACTTTTCCACATTATTCAATTATAAATATATGAAAGATACTGACAATTAGTTAATAATTCAACAATCTCGATGCATTATCAGGCTCAATTAAATTTCAGCTTCAACTATCCAAATCTAGGTGTATTAAATATTCAATTTTATGTTAAAAAAAGAGGTAAAAGCAATTTTGAAGGTGATATTCGACAAACTCCCGATGCTAACAAATTCGATTTCAAGATAAAAAATAGTACTGCTAAACCAAAACTTAGGCCAAAAATAGATAATATTTCAAACATACATACTCAGAAAATTAAATGTAATAATCCAAGGAAAAGAAGAATAAAATCTCAGGTGGGGTTTCCAAAATAGAATCAGACTAATGGTTGTTTGATCCCTGCTATAAGATCCACCATGGACACTGTAACAATCTTCAAAGATTAAAGTATATATTCCATGGATCAAAACATAGTTCAACCATGAATAATGCTACTTCACTTTCCATGCTTAGCCTTAGTGTGCGACTGCAGACCAGTTTCGGAACTGAAGGTTCTGAAATACAAGGAATAAAGTCAGTTTTCATCTGGACAAGTTATCAATCAGTGAAGAAGGATACTGGATTTTGGTTCGTAAACGTACTTGCTACAAGATTTGCATGAAATTTGGCTTCCAGATTTAGGGGTTTGCTCCTTTGTCTTGTTTCCAGCAGAAGCTTTTGATGGGATAGGTGTGGCGGTGTGGACCTTTTTACCTATAGAAAAGATTGTATTAATCACAAGAATACATCTCAATTGCATAATTGTTCTGGTAAACAAATAGGATTCATGATAATTTGGCAATACAATTCAGTTTCGGCTTTCAACCATTGATACACAAAAGCTGTAATCCTAGAATTAATATAAGAATGAACTTCAAACCTGACTTATCAGGAGTAGTTGATTTAGCTTTCTTGGAAGCAGGAGTTTTCTGGGCTGATTCAGCACCTCTTTTCTTGGACTCCTGTACCTTTGGCAACTCTTCTTCCTCACTCGAATCATCATCATCTTCAGAATCCTGAAAAAACCAGACCAATTATATCAAAAACCTTACTTTCCAAAGAGAGCATGAGAAACAAAAATTATAACATACATCTCCTAGGGCATCGCTAGAATCATCTCCTTGAAGACCATCAAGTGCCATTTCTTCGTCAGAATCAGATTCATCGTCATCCTGATCATCATCAGAATCAGGTTGCTCTTCCTTCTTTTTTCCACCCTTAGCCTTGCCGTTAGCAGCAGCTGCGGCAGCAAGAATGCCCTTAGCAGCCTTTACATCCTTTGATTTGGGCACAATTGTACCTATAAATTTACATGATCTTGAATAAATTTTCTGTATTCAATCACAATCGACAGGGTAAAAGCATCAAGACAGAGAGGGACACAAAACACTACCATTTTCTTCAGCAGCAACAAGCTCATCCTCGGATACATCATCAAAGTCAGAGAATTCTTCTCCATCTATTTCAAGAATTATATCAAAGAATTAATACAAAACAATTGCACATAATAACTACATCATATGAACACAGCAAAAGACTCTCACACACCAGAAGCTGGTTCATCAGCAAGGTATCCGACAAAGTACACACTGCCACTTTTGCAGTCATGGGAGAGTTCAAACTCCCTCTCAAATACCAAATCAAACATTATCTGAGTCCTATCTTCAGTTGAAAGAGATCCAATGATGAAATTCTTATTGTCGATCTTCAACCGAAGAGGAATATTCTTTACTGGCTTTGCATCCTTCACCTCACCCAATGCTGCCTAAAAATATTGCCAACAACATCAACTGATCAACAACTCCATATTAACAAACACTGGTACAAATAGTAATCAATTGAAAGGATTTTACATTGTTTCCATTCTAACCTGTGAGATATGAATCAGTTTTCCAAATTCAGGTGTGACCTTAAGGGGCGCACCAGGTTTAACTTCAACTCCTGAATGCATTTCAACAAAGTAAAGGTCGAATAAGAAACACAAACCAATTAGAATTAGAAATATTGAAAATAAATTTCTTGTTCTTTGATAAAACCATTCCCAGATACTAAGAACAATAACAAACACCCAGTACAGAAACCCTTCATTATCACATCAAATTACAAAACCAGGCACGAAATTATACTCGGAAAAGAACAGTAACAATAAAACATCAGCAGAAATTTCTCACAGTAGCAAACCACAGAAACATATGAAAAAGAACGCAGTCCATCAAACACGTCAAATCGCAAAGTTTCTCCATCAAAACAAACTCTATAATATCACAACATTTTAACCATAGAAACAAACAAGAAATGATTTCAAAAGGGTAAACCGAGAACAAGAAACGCACCCCAAAACTCCATTGTTGATTGCTAATTCTTCGCACGAAGGAAGCAGAGCGGGAGCTGGTTAAGCAGTGAAGAAATTTGAAAGAGGCGTGGAGAGAATTAGGGTTTTAGAAGGGTTTTATAGAAGAATAGCAGTCAATCGAAGGGTCCGAGACTGTTTCAATTAGGGTTTTGATTTAACATGTATATATATTTCTGAATTTTTTCCTTATTTGTTATTATTCTGGGCTTTTTTGCTGTTTCATTTAATGGGCCTTTAGTTAACTCCACTGTAAGTAATATATTGGGCTAGGCCCATTTAAATTAAAGGTGTGAAACTTTGCTCGCTCAAGGCTTGGGCCTTGTTGCGGACTTCTTTGTTTAAAATAAAAGTTGATTTTCTCTCTTATAAATACGACACAGTGATAAAGTATGACCAACGTGAAAGATAATAGATTCGAAATCGATTTTTTTTTTTTGATGACATTATAAGTTGGTGATTTTTGGGATCGTCAAGTTGGTAATAAATTTCTATTCTTAAATTTTTGATTTTTCATATTTGGTTTCTTGTTCTGTATGAGCCAAGAAAAGAATATGGATTTCATACATAAGCCACATTTGATATGATTATTATCATTTTATTGTCACATATAGAAGTAACGATTAATATTTGAATCTATAAATTCACATGGTAGGTCATAGAATGATAGAAAAACATGATAATTGTGTGTAATGCGAACAATAACTTATGATAAATTTTTCGGAAATTAAACTAATTTAATAGCAGCAATTGCATTAGCCGAAATAAGTAAATAACTACAAGTAGTACTGGTTTTGTTGGATACACAAATTATAAAAGATTCAACAATTATTGTTATTTACTTTTGTTGAAAATTTTGGAAATAGGAGAATATATAGAGGTTCCACATACTCATCTGAAGAAACATAAATCAAAACAGAATCTCCTAATACAAATCTTGGTCTAATTTTTGGACAACTGCAAACAAAATTACAAAAGAAAAGCTTAAGTCATGGAAATTGGTCTAGGAAGCTTTGATAAACACATGAAGAAGGGCATCATCATCTTCTCAGTGGGTCAAGTTTGTTGAAGTTGTTGTCTTCTTAAAGTCAATTTTATCAACCTTCACCTCTCCATCGATGAGTTCATAAACGTAGACCACGACTCTTAGACCATCGATGTCCATGAGAACGAAGCTTGGGTTGACATCATAAGTGATGCTACTGAAGGCACCGGTGGCAGACCCTGGATTTATAACCACCCCACCCTCGTGCTTATAAGCTGTGAACTGGTGTGTGTGGCCTGTGACAAGGATGTCTACGTCCAGCTGTCTTTGGAGCATGGCAAGTGAGTCGAGATCTCCCCATGGAATAACCTAAGAGAATGAACATTACTTATTTTCAGCAAGAACTATGGTTTCACTAAATGCCTCCTTTGCTAAGAAGATCACAAACAGATGATAGAATGAGGTTGGCGTGTAGGAAACAAACAACATTAACCTGATGACCATGGCATACACCAAGTTTAAATTGGCCAATTGTTAATGTCTTGGTATCTGGATAACGTGCGTCCTCGTCATATTCACCTCGAGTAATGTGCAAGTCTGGACAGACAATTTTCAAGTAGTCATGAACCTCCTGCAAATATAGTAAGACATGATATAGTTATAAAAATACTGGTTATTTTCCAGGTCACTACAGATGTCTTGAGGGCTGCTGTATTGATAATGCGAAATTCTGGCCACAAGATTCAAATCACCCGTTTCAAACAGAATGCCTGCTCAGGATGGTGCAGGACTAAGATTTTATCTATCTAAACAACCATTCACAATTTAATTAGGCAGTAAATGGTAACCAACTGTGATTATTTGCCTTGTGGCAGAGTTAATCATACATGTACACCTACCGTTGAAGGAACTTAATATATCTGGCAACATTAGTAGCTCAAAACTTTAAAGGTCATCAAGCACAATAGTTTTACATGCCTGGAAATACTAAAGATTTAGGACAATGGCATCAAGATTCACATCATCAAGCTTAACGACTAGCTGAAATGTTTCAACCAGTAGAAAATGATGAAAATGTACATGTATGGAGATTCTCCACGACATGCTGCTTCTAAGAAAATGTTAACCAGAGGCATATATACTCACTTTGATACATAAGTTGCCCGTGCAGATGACATGCTGGATCTTTCCTGGAACAAGCATGGACTTGAATTTTGCTGGTAGATCCGGTGCTCTGTGTGGTATGTGTAAATCACCCAATGCTAGTACTAGCACCATCCTCTTAATCAGCGATCAAAACTCGACCTTTTATTCCACAAATCTTCTGAAAAACAGAGCACCTAGACACTATTGAGAATCGAAAAACTTATCGTGAATTAGTTAAGAATACACATCTATCGTCACCGAAATATTATTTAGCAGTTCATCGTACGCAAATCACATTAATCTCAGCTGTGTGAGTGGATGAACATTCTTTATAGTACAATCCGATGCAATGGTCTAACATTGACGCAATTCACATAAAAAAATAATGATAATTAAAAATGAAGACCACGCACAAACTACCATTTCCTTTACACGATCCTCTAAATTTCAGAAAGAGGAAAATGAGTACATAAAGTACAAGGCATCAGATAAATGCCACTTTTTATCATTATTAAACAGAACATTTATAGGGATCGCATCATATCCAGGACATAGGATCATCAAATCGAAGATAACTTAGCATTCAGGTTTAAGAAATGTAACAGCCCTAGAGAATCAAACATAAATTCAGTGAAGAACAAAAGGAACAAAAAAGTCAAAAGAATACCTGGAAGAGAAATAAGATCACAGAAATGACGGAGAGAGATTCAGACTGCAGCTAGGGCTGCGGAGTCGGCGACGATGAGCTACCGGAAAAGCAACAGATGATCGCGGTGGTTTTGGGAATTAGGGTTCTTGGCAAGATCCCCTTTAGATCGATGGCAATGATGAGTGTTGAGTATGGAGTAATTTGTAAATATGGCGTCATTTTCTGGGGGCTTTTTTGATATTTTAGGAAGTTCGGATTCCAAACGCTGAGCTGGCAACACTAATTTGCAATTAAATTAAACATACAATTTTGGATTTCGATATATACCTTAAAATTATATCGATTTATTAAAAATAAATCAGTAAAGTGTCACATATTTAATTAACGATTCTCAGATTAAATTATTGTCGTCTTTATTATTTTACCTGTAATAATGATTTGATTATCCATATAGTCACTGATATGCTCTCAATTGTTTATCCTACTCAAAAAAATGTATTAACTTTGTTATTCTTCAATGAGTTGGTCTCTTGTGAGACTGTCTCACATGCGACCAAATTCAAGTATATCTTTTATAGGTATAAGTATGCATTTTTCAGCTATAAGTATGTGTTTTATAAGTATATTTTTACAGGTATAAACATGAATTTTAAAAGTATGTCTTTTACACTCATAAGTATGTCTTTTTCAGCTATAAGTATGTGATCTGGAATTCCGTCGAATGTGCGACGGTTGCATGCGAGTTTTGTTGTTCCTCAATATCCCAATTAATCTAATGGGCTGGTTTCATCGGAAATGGGTTTCCTTTCATGGACTTTATTATTAATGACTCTAGGCCTCCTAATTTCAATCATCAACTATCCACAAAATTACATTTTCACAAAAACTTAGGTGAGACGATTTTATTGATGTTTTCTATGAGATAGGTCCGGATTGAACTTATATTCACAAAATTTTCATATAAATTATTATATGTGAGTTATGAATTGACTCGTCTCACAAAAAAAAAAAATCTGTGAGAAGGTCTCACCCAAAATCTAATCTAACTTCTTTTCCCTAATAATGAAAGGGTTAATCATAACATCAAACTATCAATGATTTAGCATTACCAAATTAATTGATCATGTTTCTAATGTTTTTTGACACGTGATTTGGGTATGATATTTTATAAGATTTAGTTTGGTGGTTTAAATTTAGGTTTCTCAAAATTCTATTATATCATGTGATTTTATTTTCCGTGAAACAAAAGTATATGGACACGATGCAAATCAGAGTTTGATAAAAAGAAGAAAGTAGAAAAATGTCAACATCATCGAACAATGCAAGCAAGTAGACATGGATTTTCTACATACTACTCTATAATTGTATTTTCACTAAATATCATTTAAACAAAATATACAATTGGAACAAAAAAAAAATTTATAATAGTAATTAAATGAGATATTATTAAAGGAGGATTTTCAAAATACCTATTTTCATAAAGAAATAGTCTTCATAATACCCTTAATTTTAGTTATATTTATATAAGAAAAGAGTCAACGAAACTCTACTCGTGTCCAGAAACTCTATCCGCATCCAGAAAAATCTACTTGTGTCCAGAAATTCTACGCACGTCTACTTTTCAGATAACGTGTCCAAAAACTCTCCTCACCTCTACTTTTCAGATAAGATGAACATGTCGTGAACGCGGAATATAATATCGTGTTCACGAAATGTAGCAAGGTTCAACATGTCATGAATACGGAATATAATATTGTGTTTACGAAATACATAAACGTTCACATATGGTGACGGAAAATAATATTGTGTTCACGAAATGCACATATCATGACGGAAAATAATATTGTGTTCATGAAATGTAGAAACGTTCATATATCGTGAACATGAAAAATAATATTGTGTTCATGATATGCAGAAAAGTTCAACATATCATGAACATGAAATATAATAGTGTATTCACGATATGTTGATATAATATTGTGTTCACGATATGTTGATATCTTGTTCATGATATGCTGATATCGTGTTCACAATATACTGATATGATATCAGAGATATTTCCACTTTATGTAAATAAAAAAATATATTTTTATAAAAATAGATAAATAATTTCATTCACATATAATGGGTAAAAGATATTTACACTATTATTAATTAGAGAGAAAACTCCATGAATTTGAACCAGGATAAGCTATTCTTGTTGAGCTCATCAGCTTCTTTTGAGCATCTTATTGACGTCGATTTGGCCACAGCGCCACCACTTCCCACAGGGGCGGCCGCCTCCACCTCCGCCGTCGCCTTAGGGCAGAGAAAGAAGTTTCTCGAACCCAACTCAATTAGTTTCTCCTCCCTATCCAAGCCTGTTGGAAGTTGATTATAAGCTTAACAAACATACTTCATCGATAATTGAATTATTGGAATTTGAAATCTAGAGTTGAAGATTCAAGGAATTGATTCGATGCTTACTTTCCAAGCTAAATTGGGAATAATGGAGATCGAATCCGGAGGCGTTGTTAGAACGGAGGAGAGGCAGCCGCGCCTCTTTCTCATACTGGCGCAGCGCCGCCGCGATCAAGTCCTCCGCCGTGGCCTCCAGCGGCATCACCACCCTCACGGCGCCGAGGCTCCTCTGTATAGTGACGTTGAGCAGCAATTTCGTCAGTTTGGGCGGGGTTACCAGCGCCACCACATCCCCCGCCGATCTTCCACCGGCGAGCATGTCCGGCACCGTCCTCGCCCTCGGAATCATCTCCGACGCCACACCGCCACCCCGCACGTGAAACGACGACGATTTCTCAGATATTCTCCCCTTTTTGCTCTTCTCCTGACCTAATTTCCGGTGGATCTTCGGCGACGACATCTCAAATTTATGCAATCGATTGTGGATGCTTCTATGCGTAATTAACGGTTAACTGAGGCGGCGGAAGCTGAGAGCGGCGGGGAAGAAGAGGCTCTCGGTTTTCCGGTGGCCGTCAACGGTCATGGCCGGAAAGTGGAAATGAGTTGTGAATAATTAAATAGAAAGAGAGTAGAAATGACTTAATCGTAAGAGGGGAATTGGACTTTATAATACATAAAAAGATTGGAGAAAGGATTTAGGGTTGATTGGTTATGAAGATAAGGTGATGTGTCTCCAAAGTTTTATGATATATAGCTAATTTTGTTTTTATGAAATTATTATATACATATATATATATATATAATATCAGAAGAAAAAAAAATGTTTAGACAAATCATAGTAATAAAAAATTTTGTGTAAAAATGAAAATTCGGGTTTCCATGACATATTGTGTGAATATTGTTATTGAAAATATCTATTCATATATTTACCAATAATTTTTCCATATTCCACCGATATCTTTCCTCGATGTTTCACGAATTTTTCCTTAATTTATATTTTGGTAATCCCTATTGGAAAATTAGGATTGTGCATGAGTTTAGTTGTATGTATTCTCTCATATTCTCAAATCATTGTTACATTTCATGAATATTAAATGATGTGTCAATATATATCAAGCATAGTATGGATGAATCTAACTAACTAAACCCAAATAATAATAATAACTCCATAATAATATGAAAGTTATTGGACAACATTATTTAATTATTAAACGGAGGCACTCATTAGAGTAATTATTAATTTATAACTGAATTTGACTTTTTAAGTGGTGTAACTTAAATAATTCAATGTTCTTATCAAGACTAATTATATAATCAGTGGTAAAAAGTTATTAATCAGTTACTTTCTATACTCGACAATATAGGGTTGAAGGTAAGTAAGAGCATACAATTTTATAAATTTGCACTATTTATATATGACAAAAACTTGCGTACCCCCGGTGCACCGTACCCCCAAAAGTATTATTAGTTTGGTATTAAATATATATTCATGAGGTATTATTGGTATATTCATAAGGTATTAGTGGTATATTCTTGAAGGTATTAGTGGTATACTCATAAGGTATTAGTTGAATATTTTTAAGGTATTACGTGTATAATTGAAATATATGTTTTAGTGAATGTATTATTCAATGTATTACTTGTTACATCTTAAGGTATTACTCATATTATTTAAAGGTATTACAATAAGTATTTGGGGGCACGGTGTCTTGGGGCACGCAAGATCTACTCTTTATATATTTATAACTTAAGAAAAATATTGAGAATATCAATTTCAAAATAAAGATAATCTTGTTTAGTATAGGTAAGTTAATTTTTGTTCTCCATATAAATAAAAGAAAAAAATCCCGATTAATGAAACAATTCCAATTAATGAATTTGAATGAAAATATGTAAATCATCACACAAATTTCATAATTAATTTGCATATATTTAGGTTAATTATTTAATATTTGTGAGATAGATTATATTAGAATAATTAATGACAAAAAAGTGGTCGGAAAACAAGTGAAGTGTGGTTGGTTGCATGAAGTCTCCAATTCTACGACCAGTATAAGATTGGCGGTTGTTTGGCATGCCCCACCTCCTCGATGCACGACACGTGTACTGTAATGATGTCATCCACAGAAATAACTAAAGTTGGGTTAACTAACTAACTACAGTTACATTTTGTACTAGATCTTCTGCATCATTGGCTGAATTTTTCTTATATACATTTGTTGGATTTCATCAAATTTAATATTTATATTCTTCTTTTAAATATGAATATTTGAATATAAATTGAATATTAAACTTGATGTAGTATAACGTAGTTGGTGTAAGGTCCGGAAAATCTTGCATCACGATACGTGACATGTTAGGATAATCAATCCGCACGAATAAATGTGTGTTTTGAAATAATAAACAGAGGATGAAGATGTCTTTCCATTTATAATATATTTTCATTTTCATAAAATCACATCTAAATATCAAATATTTTGCATGTTATATATAAAATAATATGTAAATATGATATGTCCAAAAGTGTGAAAATTATTAAAATTACGTATGATGTGTTTAGTGTGGTGAGAACAAATTTTGAGTCAAAATTACTAATATCATTTATTCATTATTTGAAGTTATTTCACATATATTAATGAAATATTTAGATGGTATATTTATATATAATATAACAACAATTAATTAATATCATTGGTGCCTACCCATTTCATATGGACCAACGAGCCACAAATTAAGTGGAAATTCCAACTTATTTAAAAACAATTGTTAATGATGAATTACAATATATATATATATATATATATATATGATATGATCAGATCTAGCCAATAATTAGCCTTCAAAATCTTGATTATATTACTGTTCCGATCATGCCCTTGGATCGAAGTCGTGTTGTTAGGTAGGATGGGTCTAGTTGGAAGGTAAATTTGGTAATTTGCTTTTGCGTGTATGATATATTGACATGTGACTTTCTTTATACAAAGATTTTCATGTAAATAACATCATTGATAAGAGAGTATGTCTCTTGTGAATCAGGTGTATGGATCCCGGGTTGGATTCGGGTTGGGGGACCCTACTTTTTTTTTTTGCACATGATTTTTGAAATAAAAAATCACATACCAATAGGTTATGTTAGACATACCTTTACATTATGTTAGACATACATTTAAGCTATGTTAAACAAACCAGTTCTGCCCAGATTTCATGTCTTGTCTTTTTTTGACTTGATTTTTGAATTTTGGCACATACCATTACGTTATGTTAGACATACATTTACGTTATATTAGACATACATTTATGTATACTTAGACATATTTTTGTATATGTTAGACATACCTTTGTATATAGTTAAACATACATTTATATATGTTAGACATACCTTTGTATATAGTTAAACATACCTTTATATATGTTAGACATACCTTTGTATATAGTTAGACCTACTTACACATGGTTGGTCTAACTATACACAAATGTTGGTTTAACTATACACAAAAATTGGTTTATTAGAGCGAATTTTGGGTGAGCTTCAGCACAAGTGTTCAGCGCGTGCAGGCGCGTGGGGAGGCGGATGGAAGCGCGTTTTGGACCTGTGAACGGGTCGACCCGGTGCAACCGGTGCATAAAAGTTTTTGCCTTCGTAAAATTATAGAAAAAAGGGTAATAATCTCTTAAACACGTGCATGTGTCCCTTTCGTTGATCTATTATTTTATTTTGATGGTATATCTCTTATTTTATATGATGTATTAGAAATAGAATATTTAAATAATTAAGTTTTTAATTTTTTAGGAGCGTGGTGGGACTAAGAAAATCTTGATAATATTTAGTCATCCAGTTAAAAGACATCACTTGATTTTAGTGGATTACTAATCACCAATTAGTGGGACACTAACAATTTTTTTAATCAAGTTATTATCATCCTTTTTTTTTTTTTTGCAATAAATTAATCTCCAAAAAATTTCAGTCTCTTGTTGTTCATTAAAATAATAAATCACTGTTAGAGTCACTTAAAAAAATCTGAATACTGATTTGTTTCACTTTAAATGTATATCAATTCAAACAATCCACCTATTATTTGTAATTATTAAATTTATAGTCAATTGTTGAATAAATAAATTTAGACAACACTTATGACATAAATAGGGATGGAATAATGTAAGAGCAATTCTTAACGTGAAAGCAACTACTAACTTAATTTGCATTTTTTTCAGCCAACTATTCTCAAAGAGAACAAAATTCATGATTTTTTTATTTTTCTCTGGTTTCATAGCAAAAATTATAATATGTACATGATTAGATTTAATTTATCACCAATTTAACAATCTCCCACTTTCGTGAGATCATCGGAGAATATTAGAATTTTACTCAATGCTTAACGAACTCAACCTTACAATACGAGAATCAATAATTATTTACATAAATACCGTTTTCTTGAAAAGTTATCACATGCAGATGGAGCATCATTTAAGTTGTCTAAATTTTAATCCGTGCATTAGTTTGAATTAATCTTGTTGATTGATATATTTTTAACACCAATATATTCAAATAAATAAAGTATCTGATAACAAGAACAATAGAAGTTGGAATATCAAATTCCAGGGTTCCCAGTGAGAATATGTAAAACTTAGGGGGTTAAGTGAAATAATGGGGTTAAAATAAAACTATCATATTTTATTTAATCAACCTTATATAAGTTATGGTCACATAGCGGAGTGGATACCGCGTTAGACTCCGAATCTAAAGGTCGTGGGTTCAACTCCCACTGTGATCAAATCTTTACTTTTAATTTCAACTATCTTTTACTTATTTTAATTACTCATCATTTTATTTTATTTTTTAAAATCACATCTTAAGGGTATTTCAGTCATTTTATTCAACAGCTGAACATCATGTTAGTGTCTTCAAATTTTGAAGACACTAGTTGCATACAATGTCAAAATAACACAATTATTCAAGTCCATGTTGGAAGAATCTATTGATGCAATATGTATTTGTTTTTGAAAACAAAATTATGAATTTGGCAATAACAATAGGATCATCCACAGCAACATTTTTCATCATCGCCACAAGCCATCTCTGGTATTCCAACATTACCAAAACAATGGTCCAAAAAATAGCCTAGATCAAACCCTCGAATTCGCTACAAAAATATATCCAAAGATATATAAGGGCTACATTCTGATTGGAGTGTGCAAGGAGAGTATACCCAAGTCCTCCAGTGGTTCTCTTGATTCGATAAACTCTCTCGTTTTTGACCCGTTACCGAGCTTCATTATGTGCTGTACACGATGCGTTGGCCTCCCAACACATCTCAACTTCATACTTTTGCCAGCAAGAGGAAAACGAACAGCAGATGGACTCTGATAAAACGGATGTGTTGGAGTGGTGGGAAGATATGAGACTTGCTTCTGAAACTTCTGCTCTTTCCACCTTGCAAATGGATTCTGCAGTTTTTGTGGAACCTGCCAAGCAAATCCATCATAATTAACATAACTATTGAGTATGAGTATATGAAATCATACAACTTGTGAGCTAATAAAAAAAGAAAAGAAAAAAGATTGTGTTCGGCTCAACAATAATCGAGTTAAGCTCGAGCTTGAACTACTCAAGTAGCTCCTCAAGCTTGAACTACTCGGCTTGACAAGCTCACGAGCCAAATCGAGGGTATAATAAACTTACTATTTTGCTGTTGATAGCTTATTTATTTCCATTAGAACTTCCATTTTTTCATATGTATTGTAAATATTATTAAGGTATCATGGGGTCGAGTCTTTAAATCGAGTTCAAGCTCGAGTTTGGCAGTCTCGGCTTACACTCCTAACTCTGTGTGTGTGTGTGTGTGAGAGAGAGAGAGAGAGAGAGATTGGTGATATGAGTTTTTGCAAACTTACTAGTGAAATGAGGTTAGAAGTGGCAAATGCTAGGGAAGCTGATGCGAATCTAGACTTTCCGATGCTACCCTTCTGATCATTATTTGTGGAGTTTTCGCCCTCAAAGGGCCCAAAACTGGAAGCCGTATTATCTTCTTCTTCATCTTCGTCTTCTGACTCATCTTCGTCTTCAAGTGAGATTAGGTCAGTTTGTTTGGATGGTTCAGAAACTGAAACATCTTCCTCTTCAGTTCCTTGTTCCATTTTCTTTTCCTCCTCTTTCTGCATTCTCTTCAGTTCTTCATCCAAGTCTTCTATGGCGTCTTTCAGCATCAACTCAGCTTCTATCAATTCAAGCTCTTTTTTCAGTATCTCTTTCCTTGCCTCACTGGCTTTTTTCTGTTCTTCACTCCACTTTTCTAGTTTAGCCAACAATGGCTTGCATGCATTCTCCATGGATTTGGCGAGTCCTACCCAAAAGCTGTCTTTCTCTACACTAACTTCTCGGCCAAAGAACTCATCCATTCCCAGGGGAAGAAACTCGACCTTCTCTGGGTCAGGCTCTTCCCCCTCCTCCAATGGAGGTTGCCAAAACAACCTGATTCCATGTTCTTCATCATCCACATAGTTTATTATTCTTCCACTTGGAGTATGTAGGATGAGAGGATCTTCACTGTATATCAGTTTCGATGGATCTTCAGGATCAGGTTTTGGTTCTTTATTGATCAATAAAAACTCTGGTGTTTCATCTGATGAATATAACACAGGGTCAATCAATCGATTGTGCATGCCATTCATTGACTGTTTATGTAAAGCAAGAAAATGCAATGAAACCATATGGTTAAACTAAGATGTGATAAACATTACTACCTTTGGACCACCAGTATTCAAGTTCAGAAGGCATAGGTAGCCTGAGTGGAGCTTTATAGAAAGAGTTCAACCACATCTCCCTCTCTTGATCCACCTCGTGGACATACATTTTCCAGTAATCCGGAACCTGCAAAAAGAACAATTATAGATATTCTTGGTACCATTTATGGCTTAAATCATTCCTCATCTTAATATGTGAGTTACTTCGTAGAATTGATTAATGAAGCCGGGTGCCATCCACATATCCTCTTCCTCGTATAAGTAGGGATGTTGAGGATCAGAATATGGACCTCTATCTTCTCTGACCACTGCATGCATTACGAATGGAAATCTTGTGTAAGAAAGGAAGAATAGCTTACCAACTTTGCAAAATTAATTACAAGATATATATATATATATACACACATACAACATATGTGTGTGTGTGTGTGTGTGTGTGTGTGTGTATATATATAAAACACAAGATTTCATTACTTCAAGGCAAAACATAATATTGAGACGAAAAAAAAGTTTGAATGCAACATACTTCCATCAGGCTTGTTCACAAACATGCGCGCCTTTGCAGCTGCAACATCTGCTATGCCTGCATGCATCTGAGGTAACATACTCTTAAGTTATCCTCACAATAGAAAGCAAAAGTTGAAGAAAGGTGTTAGAGAAAGAATTTTACTTACAGCTGATATTTCTGGATCACAACCAGTTGGATCCTGTAAAAGTTCTCCAAAATAGAATCTCCCCTGGACATGTAAACTAGAAAAAAGTTACATAGGTTTTCTATAACATATTGCTTCTTATTTCTTCGCTATATTAAGGGATGAGCTCTTAGAAATTATACAAGGTCCAATTTCCCATAAGCAATAAGATATTACGCTTCTCGTTGCAGTGTCTTATTTCAGAATTTGACATGCCCTTTACATTTTTTTAACATCAACAATACAAAATAATACTCCCAATTGCTTGTTTTACTACAGTGTCAAGTCAATTTGTTCACCCATTCGACTAAAATTATTGATATTGTGAAACCTGAAATAATAACATCCACAATTATTTGTCACATTTCAGTTAATCCCTGAAAAAATACTAGCATATAACAGCACCAAGACAAGCTGCTATGTAGATAAAACCGCACGAATGTAAGCAAGCGAATATTACCATCTTTTTTTCTTTCTGTTCACTTGAACCCATCAGAATCCTAATGTCAAATGTGTTCAAGTTTCACATGGGGGAAGCAAATGCGATTCAATAAAAAGTAATAAAATAGTCTGTTCTTACAAATATTGTCCTCTCATTGACTTGATATACACCACAACCATGCATTCTCCCGTGTTTCCATTGACCAGCATACCGATATCGACCCTTCTCTCTGGTGCCAAAGTACCATTGAAAAGTCAGTGAGCAGAAATTATAAAATTTCTTCATGCTGATCAGTCATTCCATTGGCAAATCATTTATTGATAACCTCTTAACAGAATTTTATTTTAAAAAAAAGTAAAGAAACTACAATTTTATGCATTCTTCAGGTAGATTCTGAATTGGAGAGTAAAATGGGAAGAAAGACCAGGTTAAATGAAACTAGGGGTATTCTGATTTTAAATTGAAGGTTCGAACATAAAAACTTACGGCTTTTTTCCATATTGCCTG
This sequence comes from Scutellaria baicalensis, assembly GCA_005771605.1. Taxonomy (NCBI): domain Eukaryota; kingdom Viridiplantae; phylum Streptophyta; class Magnoliopsida; order Lamiales; family Lamiaceae; genus Scutellaria; species Scutellaria baicalensis. The sequence continues at coordinate 43,730,657 of CM016721.1, forward strand.
ATCCACTCATCATTTTCATAAAAAGGGATTTCAAATCCTCCAGTAAGTTTAGCCAATTTCACACTGTCTTCAATATCCATCTCAAGCCATTCTCTATCTTCAGGTGACATATAATCTCTTTTTATGATTTGCCCTTCAGCTCGCATCTTTGCTTCAAGCCTGGAAGAAAAAAAAGACACAACTAAATAGAGTATTTATGAAGGTACTAATGCCTAACCCACTGGCGCAAATAACGTTACAAAGAGCTTTAAAGTATAAGTACTTGGAACCCGGAATAGGCTCCATATGGGGAATCTCCACTTCAACAACTCCATGACCTTCCATTTGGTTTTGGAGCCATTCTCCTTCGTACCTACAAGCCACAATTAGTACTTAAAATTGTTTATAAGGATATAAGTGTTTATCAAAACAACAACAATAATAATGGTATTAGTAGATATCTCTAAGCTAGAAAGTTGTAAAACAAAGACATCATATTCATGCATTGTAACATGACAATTTAATAGAAAATTTAGTGAAAACTTGAAATTTGCAAACAAACCTGACCAGCCCTTGCTCAGCAACATAAACACCTTTTCCATGAGCATAATCATCCCAAACAGTTCCTTCATACCTTAAAAAAACAATTTAATCAATGATAAACTTATAGTCAGGAAGTAGATAAGAAAAGGATTGATAATATATCCTGATTCATTAAACCCATGATTCCAGCAACGAAGAGATATGAACAAACAAGCAATCAAACAAGGTTTAAACACTTCAAAAACATCATCCTTCAAAAATTATATAGAACAGGGCAATTTCTACTCCTAGCCACTAAATCAAACTCAAACTAAACAATAAACAACACAAACAAATATATATGCAAGAAGTTCTTAAGCAACACAATTCAACTTCACATAAGAAACCAAAAACAACCAGAATGTAAGCCAAACACTCACGAGCTGCCGTCCTCGAAAATCCAGCTAACCCATATCATGAACTCTTCAATCCTATCCAGCTCCTCAATCGCAGCCTTAGGAGTCGAAATATCATAATGATCATCGGGGATAACCGGATAATGCTTCCTATAAGGAACATAAAATGGGGCAATGGGCGGGTCACGACCCTCCTTAATCTCCTCGCGGATAACCTCCACCTCTTCTTCATCCACATCGTTCGGGTCCCAACCCGGTTTGGTCATCCCAAGCGGAGCATCCGCCCACAGCTCCTTCAAATCCTCCTCCTGCCAATTCTCCGGGTCGGGTGGAAAATCGTACAGGTCATCCAGGTAATCAACGTCCAACTCCTCCTCCTCCTCCTCCTTGCGCAGGCGCTTCGAATTGATAATTCTGGAGAATCGGGGAATGTTGACTTCCGGCGTGTTTTCGGCGTCGGAGTCGTAGGGATCGATCTGCTTCGTCGTTCCATCGGGTCGGACGTAAGTCAGCGGTTCATAGTCGGAGTCGGAGTCGGAATCGGAGTCCGAGTCCGACGAAGAGGACGAGGATTCTGCGGGGGTAGCTTCGGATTCTGAGTCGTCTTCTTCGGGATTTTCGGGCTCCATTGGAGCTTCTTCCTCATCTTTGGAGCTCGACATTGAGTGTGTGAGAGAGTGGTGAAGAAGGGGATGTGAAGATAAGGTAGGATTTCTGAGCAGGGTTTTAGTTTTATTTGCAGAGCGTTGACAGGGGTCTCGCAGTGAGGGGTTGTACCATTTTGTGCTGCTCTGACTTGTACCATATTCTTCTCTCTCTCTCTCTTAATGGAAATAATATATTTTTACGTGATGTTTATTGTTTTAGAAAATAAATGGTTTGTTTCGTCGGAAAATATTATTATGGATGAAATCACTTTACTATATAAACAAATATGTTTTCTTTTTTTATCAAACGTATTATTATAATGACAACAAATTGTGTTGATGTTATCATTTAGATGGTTTTATGATTTTTTGTATTTTATATTAATATTCAATAAAATGTTTGTTACAACATTTCCTATAGTTTCGTATTAGGATCCAAAATTTTAATATGATTTGGGTTAGTTTTTTAGAGATTTGGAAAAATCACAATCTTTAATCCAATTGTTAATCATGAAAACTTATAAGGGACAAACTCACGGATAATTTTCGCAAAACCTCTCATTCTTACTCATAGTTTGTTAGTAAATTCTTAAAAGAACGGTTAGATGTGGGTTATGAATTGACTATTCCATATAATAAGACGGTCTCATGGAGGATATATTCATTATTAATTCAACCAAACATTTCGCTATTGTCATGGTGTGTATTTTTTATTTCAATCAGTTAAAAGAACTCATTGAGATAATCGAGATAAAAATGAATTAACTCGTTCCACATTATAAAACGGTCTCACGTAAGACATATTCATTATTAATTCAACCAAACATTTCACTATTGTGATGGTGTGTGTATTTTTTATTTCAATCAGTTAAAAGAACTCAATGAAATAATCGAGTTAACAAAAAAAGTTTGGATGTGGTCAAAACACTGATCAAGTTTTAAAAAAAAAATTCTAAAAAAACTGATGAGATAAAATAAAAAATAATCTGATTGAAGATATGTATTTTTGATCTCGATCAGTTAAAAAAACTAAATTAGATAAAAACTGATTCAATAGTCTAATGTAATTAAAAAACTGATCGAGATAAAAAGATTGTCTGAATGTAGTTAAAAAAACTAAGAGCAATTTGTGGTGCACGGTCGTGTGCTGGGACACGGTCGAGATAAGTATGTGATTTTTGTCTATAAGTATATGTTCCCGCGCACGGTCGACCGTGTCCCAGCGCGTATGCGAGTGCCGTCACACATGAGCGCACGGTCGACCGTGTCCCAGCGCGTATGCGAGTGCCGTCACACATGAGACGGTCTCACTGGAGTCCACCTCTTAGGCTAAAAATACATAAACCTATAAAAGAATTGCCCCATATAAAAAAAAATAATGTTCTTCTAACTAATAATAATTTTTTTTAGCTATTTTCTCGACAATTTACTTTCTTTTTTTTACTGAAATCGATATCAACGTTTCCATATTTACTGAAGCAAGTATTTTGAACATTAATTTAAACATCAATATATAACTTGGAAAGAATATATATAAGAATTTAAACATCAATAACTTGAATATGAATAATATGAATATTGACACAAATACTCATATGCAACCGTCTCATATGCGACGGTACTCGTGCACGGTCGACCAACTCGACTATGGTGTATTATTAAGTATGTGATTTTTTTTTCTTGCCCATGATCATGCCCTGGAACATGACCGTGCCTCGCCCGAAAACTAAGAGCAGTTACGGTCGCGTCTCAGGACACGGTAGAGATAAGTATGTGATTTTTATCTATAAATATGTTTTTTAGAGCTATAAGTTTTTCACGTATGGTTGACCTTGTCCCCAGAACACAAACGTATTCTAGGACACGACCGTACGCGAGTTACGTTGCATATGAGACGGGAGTACAGCTCGAATATTGATGAGAAGGTTTTTTTTTTTAAGATTGGGAAATCTAAATGGGATGTAATCTCAGAGATTCACGCATATCTTATAAAACCAGGAATTTAGGCTTCCATATCAACACACTTTCTCTCTCATCTCTCAACCAATTATTTCCTTTCATTCTTCAAAACTTACAGCAAAAATTTTAGTAAGTTTTATTGTTTCGTTTCCTTTTTGTTTTACCAATCTTTCATAAGATGATGTTCTGAATTGTCTATATATATATATAGTTTTGAGTACAATGCATTAGAAATTGTATATATTTATTTGTGATAATAATTTATGATAGTGATTGATTTTGCTTTGATTATATGTTTCTGCATTAATGGCGGCAGAGATGAAGGAAAAGGACTCTGATTGGGTCCCACACACACCTGCTAAACCCAGCCTTGAGCCGGAGATTATAAAGAAAAGTGGAGGATCAGGTGATCATTGTTTTTTTTCGATTTGATTAGAACTCAATGAATCTGATTCAATTGGTATGGAATGAATTTTGAGTGATTTGGACAAGAATTTGAACCCATTGCTCTGATTCATGGAAGCTATTTGCTATGATTAAAACAGAAACCTTAACGAATCCGAACTGGTCGTAGTAGTAGTAGTGATCGTAATCGGATAGTTGAACTGAGTAGCTGAGTTGAATCATTAGCATTCTGATGTTGTTAATGAATGATTTTCGATTTCTGGTTTAGGATTTGAACTTATTCGTCATTCTTTGCCATGCCTTATTGCTATGTTTTGAGACATAGATTACTTTGTGTTTGAAATTATTTTTCTGAAAGTTAAAATTTCGTGGCAATCTCAGATGGTAGGAAGAAGGAAGTTGATGAGTCGAGTACAACACCACGAAAGAGAAAGAAGATGAAAAAACATAGGCCTAAGGTTGTGAATGAAAGCAAACCATTGAAGCCGTTAACTCCTAAGCCCCGGACTCCAAAGCCGGTGAAAAGAAAGCCGAAGGCGGAGAAGAATGAGGTACCTGTGAAGAGTAATCGGAAAAGGAAACCGGAGAGGAAGGACGATGACAGTCGTAGAAAACAAGTTTGTAGACGAGAGCTGAACTTCAACGACGAAAGCTGTGACCATAAGAGTGAAATAGTTAATGATGAGCAAAAGAATGGAATAGTTAAGAAGAAAAGGAGTGATAGAAAACGAGTTTGCAGACGAGAGTTGAAGTTTAATGTGGAAAGTTGTGATCAGAAGAGTGAAAGAGTGAAGAAAAAAAGGATGACACGACAGAGATTGTCGATTCCCAAGTTGATCAGATTGGTTGCAATGATTCATCGGAAATGGGAGTGTGAGTCGAGGATATTGAATCTAACTTGCATAAACTCAAAAAGGAAACGATCTAGGAGGCCTACTAAATGCAGGAAAGACCTCTCGGTTTTCCTGCCCATCGGTCCACAAGTTCAATCAGTCGATGATCAACTTGAGCACCAAGGTGATGAATCTTCTCGACATGGAAACGGAGATGGTCCACAAGTTCATCCTGATGATCCACTTGGAAATGGAAACGGAAATGGTCCACAAGTTCAAACAGTCGATCAATGTGAGCACCAAGTTGATGCAAATGTTGAAACGTGCTCTGCAGAATTTGACATCATCCAAGGTTGTGTGTTTTAGTACCCAATAGGATTAGAATTCTCTTAAACTTGATCTTGTATTATGAAACTTAAGATTTGTTATGGTTTCAGATGATGCATTTAAAGAAGCTTTGGTGGATTATGCTACTCAGAGGATGGAATCTTTACACCTCGAGGATCATAAGATTCGAGCCCTCCAAGTCGTGGATCAAAAGAGTAGGGCTATACAGGTTGTGGATCAAGCTCTCGATCCAAAGCAACGAAGGCCAAAAGTTGATCTTGATGAAGAGACAATTCGAGTCTGGAAATTGCTGACGTTCAAGAATGAGGGCGAAGCTGCAAACGAGGGCCAAGCTGCAGAGAATGTTAGTGAATCTTTGGCGAAAGAGAGAGAACTATTTACAACACTAGTTACAACGTTTAATGCCATGATGCGCGAATTGACAGGTATTTTACGAAGAAACTCTGACTTCATAGATGTAGGATATAAGTGGTAGCCTAACTATCAATGCTTAAATGTATGAACAATGAACTTCAGGAGATAGGCGTTTTTCGAGATGGAAAGGATCCGTTATTGACTCTATAGTCGGAGTGTTTCTTACTCAAAACGTCGGTGATAATCTCTCCAGGTAAAATTCAATACCATATACAGATCATTGAATGTAAATATCTTATACAAAACTGTGTTCTTTTTAAGGTAAATTCTGTCTGAATTTGTCATGCAGTAATGCCTTCATGACTCTGGCAGCAAGATATCCACCTCCATCTGTAAGAGAGCAGAATGGTTCGACTAATAGAATCGATTCCATGGTTTCTGAAAGCCGACAAACGGACGAACCTGGAAAGAGCGAAGAATCGGAGTCCAACAATCCAGTGGAGATACTTGTTGAGAATGGAAACATATCTTCAAGAAAGAAAAAGGACAAGGTTAAAAACGAACAAGAAAACCAGATCGATTGGGACGAGTTGAGAAAAAACTATTCTAATTCTGATGCAATGAGGGAGGATCAATATGCAGATTTGGTCGACTGGAAAGCAGTGAGACGAGCATCTGAAGAGGAGATTGCTAAAGTGATCGAAGAACGAGGCATGAGCAATCAGCTCGCCAAAAGAATCAAGGTGTTAACCGAGTTTCAACCAGTTTTATAGTTTCGTCATCATTGATTCTAACGTGTTACGTTTTTCAGAATTTTCTCGATCGTATGGTTAGAGATCACAATAGTTTGGACCTGGAATGGCTAAGAAATGCTCCACCAGATAAAGTAAAGTAAGCATCCATCTTGGAAATATGAAGCTTATGTTTACCTAATATAATCAGTTGGTTTTATGAAATATGAATGTACATATGTTTTTATTACAGAGATTACTTATTGAGCATAGATGGACTTGGTCTGAAGAGCACAGAGTGTGTGAGGCTTTTGTCACTTCTGCAGCCTGCCTTCCCAGTACGTTTTCGTCGAGCATATATATTGATTTGTTACACTAAGTTTCCAGATTAGTGAACTTGTCTCACTGTCGATACTGTCTTAGATCGATGTGAATGCTGCTCGATTCCTGGTGCGTGTTGGGTGGGTCAAACTCCAGCCCTTACCCGATGGTCTTCAAATACACAATCTGAACGAGTGAGAACATTAGCGAACTAATTTGGTTGTTTTTTTCGTAAGAAATAATGATCTGATACATGTATACATATGTTCGTTTTGCAGTTATCCGGAGCTGGGTAGCGTCCAAAAGTTCGTGTGGCCACGAATAAGCCACATCCATAAGCTAATATTGTAAGTACGAGAAAATAATACTATCTTTCGCTTTTACATGTTACATGTCTTGACAAGATTTCGTGCTTGTAACAGATATGAAAACCATTGCTACGTGAACATTTTCTCAAAGGTAAGTATCATTCCTTTTTTTTTTCCACAAATCTTGTTTTGCTTAGTTTTATAATTCAATGATACAATATGTTTTTTTTTCAATAATGTAGTCTTTTTGTACGAAGACAAATCCAAAGTGCAATGTGTGCCCAATGAGAGGAGAGTGTAAACACTATGCAAGTGCAGTTGCAAGGTTAGTATCAAATATCAAACAATAATAATAGTAGCCACGATTTTAGTTCTTAGATATGTGTTTACATGTTTGATTAGTAGTTCTAGGCTCCATCTTGAAGATTCTCGGGACAAGAACATGTCATCCGAGCATAATCGAGCAATAACGAATGGAAGTAGAAGTAGAAACGAGGAGGATTATAGTGTACCGGAACCAATCATTGAATATCCATCGTCTCCGGAACCAGTCATAGAATTTCCACTGTCTCCAGGGCCCGCACCTTATGAACCACTAGGAGGTGATATTGAAGATTTCGGATGTGACACCCAAATTCCGACTATCATACTAAGCAGTCAAGAGTCCTCGAACAATCCACCATATGTGGTCGATGATTTATCGGTAAAGTTCTTAAGCAATCCACATAGTGTGATCGATGATGTATCAAATGCTATGGTTGCATTAGATCCTCAAGATGGATCGATTCCAATGCCTAAACGACTAAAGTTCGTGGAGCGTTTAAGGACACTCATATTAGTGTAAGTTTATTTCTACCCTATCTTATTTTGGTTTCTTGAGTGTATTGAAATTGATAAACTTTTCGAATTTTCAATTTTTAGGTATGTTCTTCCTGATACGCATCCTCTTTTGGTTGGGGTAAGTTGTGTTATGAATTGTGAATTTTGTTACTTTATTCTATAGGTATGAAAGGTTTTCTATTGTATATTTATGAGCTAAGAAAACTATTTTGTTATCTATTTTATATGTGTGAAACATTTTGGAGAACATGAAGAAGATCCATAATAATGAATTTTGTTATGTGTGAAACAGTTTGAAAAACGAGTACCTGAAGATCCATGTCCTTACCTTTTAGCAATATCTGATCAAGGTACACATTGTTGTCTCATTATCTTGAACGATTTAACTTTTCCAATTGTTTAAATCGATAGGCTAATCTTGAATGATTCAACTTTTCCATTGTTTAAATCGAGAGATTAATCTTAAACAAGGTTTTTTTGATTGGCATGAAATTACAGAATCATTGGAAGGGCTGAAAGAGGCTTGTAGTTGTGTGGGTGGTCGGGGGTCGACAACATGTGGTGCATGTACAAGTGAAATTGTGGAGCATAAAGAAAACAACAATGTTAAAGGGACAATTTTGGTGAGAAGATTAGTTAATTTTCAATAAACCCTATTTATTTTACACAGTTTTCGTAACATTGAGAAATTTACACGATTATATATATATATATATATATCTGCAGATTCCATGTCGAACAGCTAATAGAGGAGGGTTTCCACTCAATGGAACATACTTTCAGATCAATGAGGTATTGATATTTAATATATATCATACTTTTTAAAATCTTAGGTATTGATAATTAATATATTTCCTATTTTTAAAAATATTTCAACTCTCATACACAGGTGTTTGCTGATCACGAAACTAGCAAAAACCCGATAGATGTTACGAGAGCATTGATATGGAATCTAGACAAACGGATTCTGTACTGTGGAACATCAATAACTTCGATATGTAAAGGTAATAAATTATGTAATTATCTTCGTACAAATAAACGACAATAATATAGTATTTCGGTATATATATTTCTTAAAGTTTGTATTGAAATTTAGGTATGTCGCTGGAACAAGTCATGTATTGTTTCCAGAAAGGTAAGATTCTATTCATATGTTTTTAGTTTATGATTTTGAATCTACCATTCTTTCCTTCTCATTAATAAGATTTAATCTAATTCATTTTTCAGGTTATATCTGCATTAGAGGATTTGACATGAGAACGAGGTGTCCCAAACCACTTGCATCAAGATTTCATTTTTGTAAAAGTAGACAATCTGTTGTAGATGTATAGTAAATTTTGTATTAGATAGAATCTGTTTATATAGTATGGTACTCATTTTTTGTCATTTCTAACATCACAAAAACTTACGTGAAACGGTCTCACATGAGACTTACTCCATTGACATTCTCTGACGTCATTCAATGTATTCTAACATCTTATGTTTCTAGAAAGTCTAGTTTTTAAAATTCTAGATCCATGAAGATGTTTTGAAAAATTTGTACATGGTTTTTGCTCTACTTCCCTTTTTCTTAAACCTATATCTTTTATGATTTAATTTCCATTTTATTTTTATGTACAAGTTTTGGAGTTGATTTATATCATAATTATCTGCATAATTATTTATACATACAAACCAAAAGCTAGGATGGCCTTAGCTGTATGATAATCGTTCAGACCAACTAAAGCCCATTTTAGCCTATTTATTATTTGGGCCAACGGAAGCCGACTTTAGCCTGTAAGATCCGGCCCATCTAGGACTGATTAAATGCAAGGGCCCAATTGGACGAGCCCAATTAACAACTTTGTAATATATAGTAGGGTTAATTAAAAAGGCATGAAGTTATGGTCCACTTTCAATTACAATATGAACTTTTGACTGTAACACAAAAAACATTCAATTTAATGTTTGTTTCAATTTAAGACATGTTTGATTTTTTTCGGGCTTCAATTACTGATATTGAGTTCAAATTGTATGAATTAATTATTGACATATATATTTACATGTGGATGATGACTGATTTGCGACATGTTTGAATATTTTGGGCTCCAATAGCTGACGTGGAGTTCAAATTGTTTAAGTTAATTATTGACGTAAAAATATACATTTGGATAATGGCTATACTTAAATATATATGTTGACAATTAACATATATAATTTGGGCTCCATATCAGCAATTGGAGTACGAAAAAACCCGAACATGTCCCAAATTGAAATAAGTGTTAAGTTGAGTGTTTTGGGTGTTACAATTAAAAGTTCATGTTGTAATTGAAACTGGACCCTAAGTTTATGTTTTTTTATGTAATTAACCCTATATAGTATGTTGTTCTATCTGTGTTTTATTACTTTCTTTTTTCCCACACTTTTATCTATTTTAATTTGTGCATTTTTGCTACATGTGCCTTCATTTTGTTTTTATTTTGGCCCATCAAAATTTAAAGAATTGAAATATATTGGACAAAGGAGTATTATTGGTAATGTTAATCTAGGAATCAGAGTAACTTGATAAATCCAGAACCCATAATTGATACGTCCACGCCAAAAGGGAAAGAATATAAAACAAGAATATAGTACTTAAGATCCAAAGATAGTGTATTCTTTTTTATAGTGGTAATAAAGATACCAATTGCTATGGACAAACCAAATTTGATAAACTGGGGCCCACTCCATATCTGGATACTGATCTTCTGACATTTCTATTCTTGGGCAAATGAAAACAACACATCAATATTGATTACTATGTTGCACACAAAGTTTTAACTATTTATTGGATGTTTAACTATTTATATCTGATCAATTATCTATTCATAGTTCTTTACTTATAAGTACACTTGTTATAAATATTTTGGTCCTTTAGATCAGATTAGAATAGTAGTATAATTGTGTCTTTTATAATCATGCTTGAAAACAACAATAATTTGATGAAAAAAAGAATTCAAAGAGTTAAATAATATAGTTTTCACTAAAAATCTTTATTGGGCTTGGGTTGATCAGATGGACATGGCCGAGTAAGCTGTTTTAATAGAGTCTGGATCTTCTATTACATTTAATGTAACATCTCGTGTTACATAATATTTAATACACGCCACATATTAATTAATGATGTCATTGAATACACGTGGCGTGTGGTGATTAGTTTGGAATAGAAGATGTAACATCAAGTGTAATAGAAGAACTCAATCTGTTTTAATATGACTGTCCAAGAAAATATGCATTGGTAACATTGGTTAAATAAAATTAGTAACATAAATAAAAATGAAAAAAAAAAGAGAGAAACGCATATAAAACATTAAAAAAAGTCAATTCAACAATTTAACCAAATTATAATAATATAGCAATAATTATTAATTAACATGAGAAATTGTGTGAAATTTCGATGATTTATTCTTCCATTTAAATTCTAGTAACTAAAAAAAATTACAAATACAAAAACAGTAATAAAAGAAGAGTGAGAAAAAAAGTTACCTTTTTTTTACCTTCGTCTACGTTTCGAAGCAACAATGGAGGACCGAGTTCGCGAGAACCGACTCACTGGTTCAACCACCGAGTCACGATACTTGCCAGGAAGAGTCTGAGTCCGCCCCCGTTTCGACCGCACCACCGGCGAAGGCGGCAGTTCTCCGGATTCCGCCGCCACTTCGCCGTTCTTCATCTCCGATTCATCATTCTCCATGAATTCCCCGAATATCAGCTTCGCAGCTTCAATTAGCAGACTGAAGCTCCTCTCCGCATCTTCAATTCTGCTCTGAGAATCCTCCACCCGATCGCCGCGGTTTTCAGTATCGACATTGAAACATCCGCCGCCTTCTGCGGCGGACGCATCGACTTCTAACGTGGTAGTGCTGCTTGAGCTCCTCCCCAAAACGACGGCGTTTGAGTCCAAGCCGGACGCTTTGTTCTCATCGAGTGTTTCGTCCTCCGCCGAACACGGCAGCGCCGCGGCGGATTGAATGGTGGTGATTATGGTTAGAATTTTGTGCAGACACATTTGGGAAGTGGATCCACGACGCTGGGATTCGGAATCCATGGGAGAATTTGATCAAGCAGGACTTGTAGAATTGAAGTTTTCAAGTGAAATTACTTAATTAATACTAATAATAATAATAATAATAATAATAATTAGCGGCTTCTTTATTTGGGATGAACAACTTTGTGCTCATTATATTAATTAAATGCAATCAAATACGTATAGAATTATTCATTAAACCAGTAATTTTTATTAAAAGATCAAATTTTGCATGAATGATGAAGTAAAGATAAGGGTTTGGGAATTTCCTACCAAATGGTTGAATATTAATTTTTGCTATTACGAGTTTTATTAATGGATTTTTTTCCATATTAAACTTGCAGTGCTATATTTTCTTGATTTTTATAATAGTGTTATAACGATACAGCATCATCGGACACGTGGAACTGAACTTTCAGAAACCAACGTGGCTTCCAGTTGCCCCGTCATTTTCCAGGTGGCAAGTTCTGATTGGCTGAGGAGCACGGCAGTGTGAACCCAACTGAATGCTGCATTAATATTCTTATACTAAATATCCCTAATAAATTACGACAATTATTATGATTATTGTGACATGTCTTATAATAATATTAATAATAATTTTAGATCAATAAGAAAAACTTAGTCTTTAATTAATAAAAAATAAAATTGTATTTAAATTAAACATGCATGTCAAACTTTGAACATAATCAGATTGGAGCTAAACGATAACGGATACTCCCTCTTATTCACAATAAGTGTCGTTTTGGAACTTTTAATTTTTTTCTTTTTAAGCGATGTTTTGAGTATTAATTTCATAATATGTCTCTATACTTAATGCATTCGTACATTAATTGATTTGTATATTATACTCCCTCCTATTCATTTGAAGTGTCATCGTTAAACTCTGCATACAAATTAAAAATTGTTTTATTTACAAATTAATTTATGTATGAATGCATTAAATATAGGGGCATATTGTGAAATTAATACTCAAAACGTCACTTAAAAAGAAAAAAGTTGAAATTTTCAAAATGACACTTATTTTTAATTAGATGGAGTATATGTTTTCAAAAAATATCAAATAAAAACTTAATTAATGAAGGGTATACTAGGAAAATAAAATATTTCTTAATTTGCCACACTTAAAAAGAATAAGAGGGAGTATAATAACTTCCATACATTAAATGATCATTATTTCAATGAACTCTATAGATATAAATTAATGTATATTACAACCATCTTCTCGAAAAGTAGATAAACTGTATTATATAATATATGTAATTATGATGCAATACATCATCCATGATATCAAACTATGTATCCTATGATTGGTTGAGTATGATACTCGCCCACGGTTTAGCTTCATAACCAAAACGTTGTTGGAAAATAACTTAAATATGATTGGCCAGAAAAGAAGTTTTCTATGAGTAAATGGGCCCAATTTTCATCATTATATATATATATATATACATATAATTTTATTAGAAAAAAAGACATTAAATTTTATAGGATATATCCAAAATGGGTCCAATGAAAATCGGCCACCGTGTCCAAGCTTGCTTAAAGTCTTTGATCTCAACCCTAAGTTAATCTTACGCTATTTTTCGTAACATTAAACATATTAGTATGTAACGATGTCTAAAATATCGAGTCGATATGAAACACATTCTATTAGAGGACAATCAAAGTAATTTTTTTTTTTTTTGTAAATATGTTATACATATAGTAGTCATAAATGTGGAATTAAATGAACTGAATATTCCTTTTGAAATAATACAATTGATATAATATTTGTATTCCAAAATAAATGTCGTTTTAACAACTAAAATTTGTTTCAAAATAATTTTCGTTTTTGGTGATGATTTAGGAAAAGCATTGTTTGAAATTGCTATTGAAAACTGAAATTAGTTACTTACTATCCAGACAGCACCACAATGTCATGTTCTGTACAATCCCAAGAATTATTTACCACCATTTTCCTTAAAATTTTAACCAGATAAAAAGTGGGGGTAATAATAAGTGCAAAAAGGGCATATATCATAGGGTTAAAAAAACCTTGATCCTAGTTTTCACCGCGCTGTAAAAAAGTTAAAAACAGTAAAAATTTACTGTGGCACATTCACCTGGACTTCCGCTTGGTGGAAACAACGGTGGCGGATTTGCCGCTTTTGTTATGCCGAGAGAATTCCGCCTCCGCCACCGCCACCGCGTCTAGAATTGAATCCCTGTACTTGTTCGGCATCGCCACCGCCCTCCCCCTGGTGGATCGCACCACCACCACGGCCGCCGCCGTTTCGTCGTTCCATTCCGGGGAGAAACCCTGCTGGCGTCTGTGCCTGGTGATCTTCTTCCGAGTCGCTCCTTGGTTCAACTCACCACCGAGTTCCGAGTCCTGACTCGCTTCGCGCGGCCGATTGTTTCTCAGATTCTCCTCGTGCTCGCGTAGAGCATCTTCTGCAACTTCAAGGAGCGTATTCCACCCTGTAATTCTCCTCTCCGTTTTCACATCTGAATCGCCAATGGCGTTTGCGGTTTTCATCTCCTTTTCCTCCTTGTTATCCTCTTTCGAGCAATGCGAACGAATTCCATTCCCATTCTCGCCGACATCAACCGCCGCCGTGGACCGGATTTCTCCCCCGTTTCCAGCCGCCGGAGAGTCGGACTCGCCGTCCTCCGGTGGAGCAACATTCAAGTCGAAATTCAACAAACCTCTCTTCTCCGCGATTCTCCCAACGAAAGGTCCTCTTTCCAATCCTCCACCTGTATACCTATCGAGCTGAGAGTCCGGCGCTGCGGCGGCGGAGATGGCATGAAAGCTACGCTTGAATTCCTTATCCATTGAAACAACCGATTCAAACATCAATCGAAAATCCGCAATCTCTTCCGTTTCTTCAGTTCATCAGTCGCTTGATTTCATTCAGATCGCGAGACATTGAAAGGGATTATTGGTGTGATGTTGAGAGAGAGAGAGAGAGGAGGATGAGAGAGAAGGGAGAGAGTAGTAATGAGACAGAAACAAGAAGCACACCCGATTCTAACACTAGCAGCTTATTTATTTATTTAATATCCATTTTATAATGTGATAGTATTATCGTAACCTAAATTATATATCAATATGAATTTAGACATTTTATCTCTACTGTTTCTCATTTTAAATATTATTATATTTTTAAAATGCAAACAATAATATATAAATTTATATTTTTGTTGAACAATGAATTATAAAATTTATATTTAAAATATGAAATTGTTAAAAATGACACCAATTTTATACACTAATCAATTTTGTAAAAAATAAATAAATTTAGTAATGAAAAACATTTATTGTGTTATGGATGTTAAACGATAATTGATATTAAAAAAACATTTTAACTCCTAAAGATATGTTATGCATGTTGCAATTTATAATATAGACATAATTGTCATGATAAATATATTATTGTATTTTTTGATGCATGCTTAATAAGTGATTAATTTTATTGACAAAACTGCATATTCCCTAACGTTCACAATTATAAAATTATTTGAAATTTTCGGTTTAACCAATAACTTAATTATTTATAGTTAATTAAAGAAAATATATAATTATTTTAATATATTGCTATATATATTCAAATAATGTAAATAACTGAATATTGAACCCACTTAAATTGACAAATAAACCAAACAATTATATAAAAATGTTTTTCGTTATAATTAATTTCTCCAAAAGTCTAAAACTTTGTATTTTAAAATTTATTTTTTTATTTCCTAATCTTTGTTTAATTTAGTCATTTGTTTTTGTATTTCTAATTGTGTTAAATATAATTATGCACTAAATTTTAAATATCAAATTTATACATTGTTATTTTTTACGATGCAATGTAAATTAACAGATTAAAATTCTTAAAAAATGATAAATCTGATATATCATGCGTTAACAGCAAATTTTAGATGAAGAAACTATTTAATTTGAAATTATGATTTGTTAAAAAACCTACTACCCTAAAATTGTCTCATGGTCTCATTAAAATTAAAAATTAAAAATTAAAAATTACAATAAACAAATTATAATAAAAACGATAAAACTGATCAATCATATATTAAACATAAATTCTAAATGAATAAATCATTTAATTTGAAATCATGATTTCTTATTTAATATGCATTAAGTATACATTCATTCACTTATACCCCATTTGTTATCAAAATTGTGAATACAACATAAAATGAACAATTAAATTCTAAATATACAAAAATGATAAATTTGATATATCATAGATTATAACAAAAATTTAAATAAAAAATGATTTAATTTAAAGAATGTGATTTATATAAATATAAAAAGCCCAACCTAGTGGACCATACAATTCTTAAAAGTATAAATCTTTTTATTTTTAATTTTTTTAATTATTGTAACTAACTTTTTTCCAATTGTAGTATTTAAATTTAGGAGGGAAAATTAGTTATGCTATTTTTATTGAAGGTCTTCTTTTTATATATACTAGCAGTGTACCCGCGCGTTGCGCGTATTGTCATATGATTCAATCATTTTGTTATAAAAGTATGGATACTTAATACAAAACATAGATAACGTAATATATCCTGATAAAAACAAATATTCCAGGTTACAATAGGAATTCGATATCTCCAAATTTAAATATGTTTATATTAGAATTCCAAACTAAAATAATACATAACATTATTATGAGTATGACTCTACTATATATTAGGACTTTTATTTACCTATAATCTTTTTCCTTAATTTCGCTTCATTTATGCTACACTAATAGCAGGTCCGCAGTTTTACTATAATTTTTTTGTATAAATGAACACGAAATAAGTAGATGCAATTGCCTTCTATAGTACAAACTTTTTCAAATACGTTTATCATGAAATTGTCTTCTGAAATAGTTAAATTATTCTTATCATGAAATAAAGCAAAATAAGACTAATAAAAACAATCTAAACAATAGTTCTTAAATAATACATCACCACAATCCAAAGATACAACGATACTCATCCATAAAAAACCTATAAATTATTAAAAACTTCTTTATAGACAACATTTCTAGTTGTGGTACTGCATTGACCATCTTTATCCAAAATTAAAATTTTCAATCCATTGCGCTGTGTCACGCGAGAAACAGCAACATATAATTGACCGTGACTAAAAACTGGTTTCTTCAATAATAAGCCAACATGTGATAAAGATTGCCCTTGAGCCTTATTTACCGTCATTGCATACGATACAATCAAAGGAAACTGTCTTCTCTGAAATTTGAAGGGCAGTCTTGGATCAGACGGTGTTAATGACATCCTTGGAATCAAAACCTCGTGACCTGCATTATTTCCACCAAGTATTTTTGCCTGTAGCACATGTTTTCCAAGTTTTGTTATAACCATTCGTGTACCATTACACAACCCAAGAGAATGATCAATGTTTCTCAAAAGCATTACAGGAGTACCAACTTTCAATAACAATTCATGATTTGGAACACCTGAACATCTAATTCCATTCAAAAATTCTGTTGTGTGCAAATCAGAAAACACACTACCAGATGTACATGTACTGTCTGAGCTTAAGTATTTTTTCCCATCACTTGAACTCAACGAAGTCATGTACTCATTGATGCTATCAACCACATCAAGTGTTGGTGCTAATACAGCCCGTTCCCTCAAATAATTTTGCACATCAGCACAATCCAATCTTAGTGGATATGTACTATGTACAATAGCTGCAATTGGATCCATCGAGCTTCTCAACAAAATATCATCAGGTATTTCAACCTCCAAAAATTCATCACGACGCACTCCGATTGTACCATCACCAATACCAGCAATCCAATCTGAAAAATCCTGCAACTCCTTTAATTCAACATCTGAAAAGGACGGATTATCAAGTCTCATATTCCGTGTCAAACGAAGAACCCGACAATGCTGCCAAATTTTAGATGAATTTATTGTTGCATGAACAATGTCCTGTCGAGTTCCCTTTGGTATGACAGGCAATATTTGGCGAAAGTCTCCCCCAAACACAACGGTCTTACCACCAAATGGTCTATTTTTATTACCAGGATCTTGCACTTGCATGATATCTCTTAAGCTTCTATCAAGAGCTTCAAAACAGTGTCTATGCATCATGGGTGATTCATCCCATATGATAAGTTTTGATCGAATAAGAAGTTCTGCCAACGGACCACCCTGTCGTATATTACAGGTAGAGAACTCATCAATATTGATCGGTATAGCAAATCGTGAGTGTGCAGTCCTTCCACCAGGTAATAGAAGCGATGCAATGCCACTCGAAGCAACATTAAGAACAATATCTCCTTTAGACCTAATTGCCGCAGACAATGTCTTCCAAACATATGTTTTCCCAGTTCCACCATATCCATAAACAAAGAACACGCCTCCATTCGATGAATAGGCAGCATCCATAACAATATCATAAACTTCATGTTGCTCTTCTGTCAACCTAAAGAACAATGTATTGTGCTCATCCAACAAAGCAATGCGATCATACTGGAGCTCTTCGTATACCAACTTGTTTTGTAAGTATGAAACAGTGCCCATATCTGGAAATGGCATTGTATCAAAATCTCTCAAACTCTTGCCAAATTTCTGCATCATCTTCTCAATCTCTACCAAAGAAAGATTCTTGATCTCTTCTTCACTCAAAGTCAAACCTAAATGAGAAGACTACCAAATTATTAAAAAAAAATTACAAATAAAATTTCAACAAAAATCCAACCAGTATAGGTACACAACAAATAGTAGACTATACCTGCATGATTCAATATATGACGCTGTCGAAGTAAAATATCGTCTGACAAATAAACCCAACACCTGTCCCATACGTCTCTTGGTTCACTCAAGCTATCTGAAGCAAGTAATGTAGTAAACAAAAACCGTAATGAATGTGCAGAAGCCCAATAGCTTGCCTCAGTTATACCATCCACATATTCTCTATCATCATCTAGTATACCGTAAGCATAACATGTCTCCCGAAAAGTGTTATATGTAACTCCATCAACTGTTCTTATGTCCTTATAGCCAGTTGGTCCCTTAACAATATTAAGAAGACACCTCAAATAATACTTCTCACCACTTCCAGGTGCAATGTAAAATATTCGACCCAAAGAGAATCCTCTTTTCCTAGGTGTCCATTCTCGTCCATCCCGCTTCCAAACAAATTTCTGTGGAAATTCTGCATATGTAAGCTTTCTTGCATCTTCGTACTTCTTGTTCGCCTCAAACCAAGCTAAGAACATACTATGACCAATAGATGGACGATTAACAACACCTTCAATCTCATCTTCATCGGAGAACAAAACCGTCTGCTCATCTGGAAGATGAAAACTCAAACGCTCCACTGGAGTGCTCTTATACTGAATTTCAAATCCAAGTATCCTCCACATAGCCTCACATGGAGATATATAACGACAATCATAATATATATCAATCTCATCCACAGTTTCACCAACCTCACCATCAACTGCATTGTTATAGAAAGTGGTTGAAATTCGATCATGCCCTTTATTCACATACTTGAATAGATATTTGATTGCTCGTGACTGATTACACCACTCAACATTTAAATGAGCTTTGTACTTGAGCAATAAATATCTATTGTGTGGAACAACAAATCTATTGTCAAGCTCCACACCATTTCTCAATATCTTACGACCATTATCTCTCCTACGATAAATTGGATAACCATCTTGATCAATTGTTGTTGTATCAGCAAAACGCTTAGGAAAATGCTTCACACACTTGCCTTCTTCCATGCATGGAGAGTTTGGCTTGATCACACCACACGGGCCATGTATCATGAAATCACGTACCACATCATAGTACATAGGATCATCTTTCATATTAGGTATTTCAGCCGAGATTATAGTATCAATATCATCTGGTGTCGGGTATTTATCACGTTGCTCCAGAAATAGAAGAATATGAGCATGTGGCAATCCACGTTTTTGAAACTCAACAGTATAAATAACTGCATAAAATAAATCAATTAATTCAGAAGAAATCAAAACAAAATTAGTGCATACGTGTGACTATGTCTATATATGTACGTAATTTGTATACCTGATCTAACAGAACCAAATATCTTATTAGATTTGAGGTCCTTGATCAATAACTCCAATTTCATCTTAAAAACACGACACACTATATCAGCACGATCTTCAGCCTTCAAACCTCTTTTATCAAGAAAACGTACAATTTCAGGCCATTTCGGATTACACGTAAATGTCAAGAATAGGTCGGGGTACCCCGCCCACTGACAAATTGTCATGGCATCTTGATAATTCTGAATCATATACCTAGTCCCACCAGTAAATGAAGGAGGCAGTATAACCCGTTTTCCCAAAAATCGCATATCAGTGTCACCTCGAAGAAATGACTCAGCAAGACCCTTATACATCTCGCAACGCAACTGTTTTTGATGCAAACGAATATAAGTTAGTCTCGCAGACTCTATCATAGTGAATGCATCAACTATAAATTGTTGGGTCAACCTTCTTGAACGAAAAATAGTATTACGTTGATTCTCTCTCTCGTGCAACCGATAGGAGAACCACTCCCTAATACTAACCCTCTTTCTACCCCCACTTTCTGACCCTTTCACATCTGAAAACGCAATGTCCTCTCTATACCCATCCTCTCCATACGGGAACAACAAAGGATATTGAAGAGCTAGGTACGCAACATGGAGTTCATTTATCCTTTTCAATCTACCAGTCTGTGTCTCGACTATTATGTCCCTCTCGCCAAGACATTCATCAAAATCTCCAACTACTATGGCTGCAACTTCAGAAACCGATGGAAGGTTATATTGTCGACCATCTCGACCTCGACGACCAAATAACTTCAGTCTAATATCCGATAAACAATTATCTCGAAACTTTTCACCGACAAATCGAAATGATTTCACTAACACATTATGTTCATCAAGCATACTCCTCAACTCTGACACAATAGAGCCATGTAAGCTTTCCATATTATCATTACCCCTGCTCATGTAGAAAAAACATGATAAATAAATTAGAAGAAAATTAATATATATCATCGTAGATAACTACAATTTTTCCAAAATAAAATGAAATTGCAATATAAATTAATACAAACCTAACACACTTGATTCGATTGCTGATTTCATTTTCAGTGTCATAAATGTAGAGTTGAGCAAATTTCGGAGCTGAACCTTCTACAGGTAATAAACTACCAATTAGATGATAATTTTGCCCATGTAGCTTGAAAATTGGCGGAGACTTCCCCTGGTTAGTAGAATAATCAATTTTGCCACCCATTGAGGTAAAACTAAACATATTATTATAGGATCTTATATTATCCAAAAAATGTTTGCTTCTCTCATCACTCCCATGAAGTAAATCATGGAGCACCTTAGGAGGTTCCATCAACGGAGGAAGTTGGATCTTCCCTTGATTACAACACAGAGAATATTTTGGAAATCGGGCATTAAAATATGACCTCAGCCGTTCGTCATACCAAAACAAAGCACCACAAAACTCACATGTGTATGTTGGATCACCATTATCAATATAATCTGCAACATTTTAACATATTAGAACAACTATGTTTATCTATCATACAAATACAAAAAAAAATATCAATGTTAAAAACCCAGGCTAAGAATGTAAACCTATTCTCCCTTGCTCAACCGAAGGCTGTACTCTAGCACCTGCAAAGTCATCTTTTGTCAATTCAATCACAACAGGGGAATCAATAACTGAGGTAGAACCAAAATTCTCCTTCAATCGATCTTCATATATATGTGTAGATACAATCCGCACAAAACCTGTAGAACCAACTACCACATGCAACACATAAATAATTTAGCACAATAAATTCAAGTGAAAACACAATGAAAGCGATATGCAATTACAGACCAAAAGATATTAAAAAAAAACTCACCACCATTATTCACATCATCAGGCAAAGTTAACGAAGGTGCAGATACAACATTTTTCGACACTCGCTTTGAGTCATGCTCTTGATAAATGTCTAAACCAAAAAAAAAAAAAAACACACTTCATGAGCATACCATGTTCTTTAACACACCACATTTAATTTCATAACACAATTTAAAAATATAATCCCAACAAAACCAAAAATCAATTTATTTAATTTTACAAAAATACAACAAAATTGAAAATATATAATGATGATTAGGGTTGACCTAATAACAATCAACCTAATTAACCACAAAACTAAACTACACTACTCATTAACTTCGAGACACAAAAACCTAGAAAAAAAGTAAACCCTATCTGCCCCCTTCACTTCTTCCACTCCCACACACCAGTGCTGTCGGCGCCTCCACCATTCCCTCATCTCCCACACATCTGAATAGATACTACAGAACTAAGGAGATATTCACTTATCTCCGGTGAAACCACAAACCGTTCATAGATCTTCACCTCACCTTGTTCACAATAGATGAATCGGTGAAACAACAAACCCCCTCATAGCTCGTTGCGCCGACAGTAGCTCATCGTTGCCTATATGCTGAAATTCTATAGAAATCTTCATACGGTAACACAAAAATGTTGGGTATCTACTGCATGCATAGACTGTGATGATCTAAGTTTTTTTAGAGTATTCTATATGTTAGGGGTTTGGAAATAAGATGAGATCTGAGTCTATATAGCAATATTGTGCTGATATTCTTCTTTATATGAGTCTATTTCCTACAGCATGTCAAAATATGTTAGATCTGAGTTTTGAAGCATATTCTTACATGTTGGGTATATACTGCATGCATAGACTATGATGATCTCTGTTTTTTAGAGTATTATATATGTTAGGGGTTTGGAAATAACATGGCGATCTGAGTCTATATGGCAATATTGTGCTGATATTGTTCTTTACATGACTCTATTTCCTACAACATGTCCAAATATGTTAGATCTCAGTTTTGAAGCATATTCTTACATTGATCCAAGTTTTTTATGTGTGTTCTTGCCTAAATGAGTTGTTCAAAAAATTTCATCGTTGTTTCTGATTAACAAATGCTGAAAATCTGAACATATGTTTGAAATCTGAGTAAATATGCAAAAAAAAGTTGTGATATATACCTGCCTGTTCCTGCCTGTTACATAACTGTTGGATATATACTGCATGACCAGAAGATGATGATTTTCCTTCTATTCTAGGTTAAATCTGTTTTTGGTTTGGAAATATGACAGTCATCTGAGTCTATAAGTCAATACAGTGCTCATGTTGTTCTTGATCTGAGTAATTATCCTATTTCATGTTCAAATATGTAACATATGAGTTCTGAGGAATATTCTTACATTGATCCATGTGTTTTATGTGTTTTCTTGTGTATAAGACTTGTTCAGGACATTTTATCTTAGTTTTTCTTTTTTTGATTGACAAATGTTGGAAATCTGAGTCAATATGCCTATAGAAACTTGAGACAACTCATAAATATATATATTTCCACTGCATGACTTAGGAATTAATAGTGTCTGTGTATAATATTATTATCTACACATATGTTAGAACAATGTGTTTTGTTATGTGATGATCTAATTTCTCAATTATTGTTTGTTCATACCAATTACATATGCTTAGGAAACTTAACATGGCTTGATGACTGATATGTCTTGCTTAGGAAACTCAAATGCTCATTTGCAAATGATATCATATCCCAGGTATTTATATGACATATAAAAACAGATTTGTATTTACTGCCTATATGCTCATATTGTAATGATACCAATTTTATCTGAGTCTATATCTCATATCATGTTCAACAAAGCTAAATCTAAGTTCTGAGAAATATTCTTACATATATCAATGTGTTTCTACAATTTTAAAATTTAACATTCTAGCTCATATGTATATTTGCCTATAACAGACTTAATTTTCTAAGTATATATTCCATTAGCTTTAGCAAATTATGTCTGTTTTCCTTCTATTCTAGGTTAAATCTGTTTTGGGTTTGGAAATATGACAGTCATCTGAGTCTATAAGTCAATACAGTGCTCATGTTGTTCTTGATCTGAGTAATTATCCTATTTCATGTTCAAATATGTAACATATGAGTTCTGAGGAATATTCTTACATTGATCCATGTGTTTTATGTGTTTTCTTGTGTATAAGACTTGTTCAGGACATTTTATCTTAGTTTTTCTGTTTTTGATTGACAAATGTTGGAAATCTGAGTCAATATGTCTATAGAAACTTGAGACAACTCATAAATATATATATTTCCACTGCATGACTTAGGAATTAATAGTGTCTGTGTATAATCTTATTATCTACAAATATGTTAGAACAATGTGTTTTGTTATGTGATGATCTAATTTCTCAATTATTGTTTGTTCATACCAATTACATATGCTTAGGAAACTTAACATGGCTTGATGACTGATATGTCTTGCTTAGGAGACTCAAATGCTCATTTGCAAATGATATCATATCCCAGGTATTTATATGACATATAAAAACAGATTTGTATTTACTGCCTATATGCTCATATTGTAATGATACCAATTTTATCTGAGTCTATATCTCATATCATGTTCAAAAAAGCTAAATCTAAGTTCTGAGAAATATTCTTACATATATCAATTTGTTTCTACAATTTTAAAATCTAACATTCTAGCTCATATGTATATTTGCCTATGACAGACTTAATTTTCTAAGTATATATTCCATTAGCTTTAGCAAATTATGTCTATTAAATGAAATTATACAATGTCCTTCCCCAATATAATAATTTATCTCAGTTATATCTGCATATAGCATGTGAATCACTTATCTGCATATATTTAATGTTTTATATGTTAGACATTCTGGTGATTACAGTGACATTGCAACACTAACATATAAATATTCCACTAACATGAAAAACTTCCAATTCTGAGCAATATGCCTAAACTAAATTTCAAGTTTCAGTTTGTTCAAATCAAATGCTCAACTGCAGATGATGGGTATTTCACTGGTATGTGCCTCATTTATGACTCAATCTTGTTTACTTAATATACTAAAATGATGACATGCAAATAATTTCTGCATATAGAGAATGAAATTTTTTTTTGCATAACTGCCTATCAAAACAAATTTCAAAATACTGACTATATGTTTTTAGTATGTTGCCATAACCTTTTTCTGAGTCAGTTTCCTATATCAAGTCAGAAAGTGTTTGATAAAGTTGTTAAATTTATCCATGTGTTTCTACAATATAATATCTTGCATATCAGATATGTTCTTTAATCTAACCATGTGTTTTAACAATGTATGTTCTGCATATTACATATGATCAACAAAAATTCTTATCTCTTTCAATGATAAAGGTTCTAATTTATGAAAATATAATGGAGATTTGAGTTCTAACCTAAATCTAAGTTCTGATAAATATTCTTAAATATATCAATGTGTTTCTACAATTTGAAAATATAAAATTCTAGATCATATGTGTGTTAGCTTATAACATACATAATTTTCTGAGAATATAATCCCTTAGTTTTAGCAAATTCTTTTTATTAAATGAAATTATACAATGTCAATCCCCAATATAGTAAAATTATACTATAAAAACAAATTTGTAATTTCTGACTCTATTTCTATATCATTTGAACAAATCTTAAATCTGATTTGTAGGCATGTTTTTTAATATATCAATTTGTCTGTGCAACATCAAAATCCAATACTCTACCTCATGTATGTCCTTGCCTATAAGAATTGTTCAACACACATTGCTTTTTTTTTAGACATGCCTATACTAAACTGCAAGTTTCAGTTTGTTGAACTCAAATGCTCTACTACAAATGATGGGTATTTCACAGGTATGTGTCTGACATATGAATCAATCCTGTTTAATTAATATACTAAAATGATGCATGCTAATCATTTCTGCATACAATCAAAACAAATTTTGCATAAGTGCCTTACATTGATCGAAGTTTTTTATGTGTGTGCTTGCCTAAATGAGCTGTTAAAAAAATTTAATAATTCTTTCTGATTAGCAAATGCTGAAAATCTAAACACTATGTTCGAAATGTGGGTAAATATGCAAAAAAAAAAAAAAAGTGATACTTCATAATCTGAAAATCTATAAGCTCATGATGTCCAATGATGTAAACTGAGGAAAGTTGTCATATCCAAAGAAAATTGCAGTGCATGATATATAAAATAAATACTTTTGTGTATAATTTTATTGTCTTGAAACTTAATTGGTGCATATTGATAATTTATGGACTACAAAACTAAGAAATTTTTTCTGATATTAATCTACAGTTGTTGCATGTTCCTGCCTATTAGATAAATGTTGGATATATACGGCATGACCAGACAATGATGATTTTCCTTTTATTCTAGGTTAAATCTGTTTGGGGTTTGGAAATATCACAGTCATCTGAGTCTATAAGTCAATAATGTGCTCATATTGTTCTTGATCTGAGTAACTATCCTATGTCATGTTCAAATATGTTACATATGGGTTCTTACATTGATCCATGTGTTTTATGTGTTTTCCTGTCTAGAAGAGTTGTTCAAGAGATTTTCTCTTAGTTTTTGATTGACAAAATCTGGAAATCTGAGTCAATATGCCTATAGAAACTTGGGACACCTCATAATCTGAAAATCTATTTGTTTATCATGTGCAATGATGTTACCTAAAGGAATGTATGTCATATATATATATAAAATTTTTTTTTTCCACTGCATGACATAGGAATTCATTGTCTCTGTGCATAATCTTATAATCTACACATATGTTAGAACAATGTGTTTTGCTATGTGAGGATCTAATTTTCCCTTCTTGTTTGTTGCTGCCAATTACATATGCTTAGGAAAGTTAACCTGTCTTGCTTAGGAAACAAATACTCATTTGCAAAGAATATCATATCCCAGGTATGTGTATGACATATAAAAACAGAATTGTATTTACTGCCTATATGCTCATATTGTAATGATAAATTTTTTTATCTGAGTCTATTTCCCATATCATGTTCAAAAAAGATAAATCTAAGTTCTGAGAAATATTATTACATATATCAATGTGTTTCTACAATCTGAAAATCTAATATTCTAGCTCATATGTGTGTTTGCCTATAACATACTTAATTTTCTGAGTATATATTCACTTAGACTTAGCAAATTATGTCTATTAAATGAAATTATACACTGTCCTTCCACAATATAATCAGTTATCTCAGGTATATCTGCATATATCATGTGAATCACTTATCTGCATACACTTAATGTTTTATATGTTACACATTCTGGTGATTAGAGTGAGATTGCAACACTAACATATAAATATTCCACTAACATGAAAATATTCCAATTCTGAGTAATATGCCTAAATTTACTTTCAAGTTTCAGTTTGTAGAACTCAAATGCTCAACTGCAGATGATAGCTATTTCACAGGTATGTGCCTAATTTATGACTCAATCTTGTTTAATACTATACTAAAATGATGACATGCACATCATTTCTGCATATAGAGAATGAAAACAAATTTTGCATAACTGCCTATAAAAACAAATTTCAAATTACTGAGTATATGTTTTTAGTATCTTCCCATAACCTTTTTCTGAGTGAATTTCCTATATAATGTCAGAAAGTGTTTCATATCAGTTCTCATGAAAGTTGTTAAATTTATCCATGTGTTTCTACAATATAATATTTTGCATATCACGTATGTTCTTTAGTCTAACCATGTGTTTTAACAATGTATGTTCTGCATATTACATATGATCAACAAAAATTCTTATCTCTTTCAATGATAAATGTTCTAATTTATGAAAATATGCTGGACATTTGAGTTCTAAGCTAAATCTAAGTTCTGATAAATATTCTTAAATATATCAATGTGTTTCAACAATTTGAAAATATAAAATTCTAGCTCATATGTGTGTTAGCTTATAACATACTTAATTTTCTGAGAATATATTCCCTTTGTTTTAGCAAATTATTTTTATTAAATGAAATTATACAATGCCAATCCACAAAATACTCATTCATCTCAGCAATATCTGCATATCCATGTGAATTACTTATCACCCTTTTTATGAGTCTATTTACTATATCATGTGAAAAAAAGTGAAATATGATTATAAGATGTGTTCTTTAATCAATAAATGGATTTTTAAAATGTCAAAATGTAATATTCTAATTATTGTTTCTTCTTTCCTGCTTGATATATTGGACATTCTGGACATTAGAGTAACATGGCAACACTAAAATGAAAATCCTCCAATTCTGAGTAATATGTCTGTACTAACTTGCATGTTTCAGTTTGTTGAACTCAAATGCTCAACTGCAGATGATAAGTATTTAATATGTATGTGTCTGATATATGAATCAATCTTGTTTAATTACTATACTGAAATGATGCATGCTGATCATTTCTGCATATAGACAATCAAAACAAATTTTGCATAACTGGCTATAAAAACAAATTTCAAAATACTGACCATATGCTTTTAGTATACTGCCATAACCTTTTTCTGAGTCAAATTCCTATATAATGTCAGAAAGTGTTTGATATCAGTTATGAGGAAAGTTCTTAAATTTATCAATGTGTTTCTACAATATCATATTTTGCATATCAAGTATGTTCTTTAGTCTAACCATGTATTTTAACAATGTATGTTCTTGCATATTACATATGATCAACAAAAATTCTTTTCTCTTTCAATGATAAATGTTATACTTCATGAAAATATGCTGGAGATTTCAGTTCTGAGCTAAATATAAGAACTGAGAAATATTCTTACATATGTCAATGTGTTTCTAAAATTTGAAAATATAGCATTCTAGCTCATATATGTGCTTGCCTATAACATACTTACTTTTCTGATTATATATTCCCTTTGCTTTAGCAAATCATATATATATATACATATATATATTTCCACTGCATGACATAGGAATTAATTGTCCCTGTGTATAATCTTATTATCTACACATATGTTAGAATAATGTGTTTTGCTATGTGAGGATCTAATTTTCCACTTCTTGTTTGTTCCTGCCAATTAGACATGCTTAGTAAACTTAACCTGTCTTGCTGACTGATATGTCTTGCTTAGGAAACTCATGCTCATTTGCAAATGATATCATATACCACGTACATATAAAAACTGATTTTTATTTACTGCCTATATGCTAATATTGTGATGATACCAATTTTATATGAGTCTATTTCCCATATCATGTTCAAAAAAAGCTAAATATAAGTTCTGAGAAATATTATTACATATATCAATGTTTTCTACAATCTGAAAATCTAACATTCTAGCTCATATGTGTGTTTGCCTATAACATACTTAATTTTCTGAGTATATATTCCCTTAGCTTTAGCAAATTATGTCTATTTAATGAAATTATACAGTGTCCATCCCCAATATACTCATCTATCACATCACATGCAACTCATATAGAAATACGAATACTTAATACAAATTTTGCATATCTGATATAACTTTTTATGACTGTATTTCCTATATCATGTTTTAAAAAATTAGATATCTGTTCAGAGAAATGCTCTAACATGTATCAATGTTTGCTTACAATGAGAAAATAAAAAATTCTAGCCTATATGTTCATACTAACTTGTACACTTGGCTGCTCTGAGTATATTCCTTTACAGTGTGCATACATGTTAAATGTAAGACCTCTTGAAAATTATCTATCTTGAATGAAATTATCTATCTTTATATCTCAAATGATTTCATTTCCCACATCATGTGAAAAATGTTTAATCTGATCTCTACAAATACTCTTACAGATTAGATATGTTAAACACAAATATGATTTTCTTTAAACTGATATAACTTAGAACCTTGACCACTATGTTCCAGATTAGAGTAATATGATCATGATGAACTGAAATACTCCATGTTCATGTGAAAAAATGCTACCTCTAAAACTCCATTTTTTTTTTACTCCATTTCCTATATCATGTGGAAAAATGTTACTATGAATGTCCTTATAAATGACATTTTTCAATCTCAGGAAATGCTTATGACAAAAGGGCTTCAGATAAAGGAACAAAAGAAAACAAAGCAACGAAAATAACGGTCTGGATCAAAAATAAGAGGTAAGAGCTGTACTATGTTCCTCTAATTCTTATCCATACAGAATTCTTAATCTGAAATGAAACTTAGATCAATGAAGAATCTACAGCACTTAAAAAAACACATTAACTCACTACATAATGATCTAGGACATATATGTTCAGTGTAAATATCTAAACATACATTCACCAATATACACAACTGTTTGAACAAACCTTCCGTTGATCGTTGTTCCCCACCACGCTTCTTGTTAATCACAGTGCTGTGTGTAAGCTTTCTCATGTAGCTTTCACTGCAACTTATATCATGACATTTCACAAATAATCAGTTCACA
This sequence comes from Scutellaria baicalensis, assembly GCA_005771605.1. Taxonomy (NCBI): domain Eukaryota; kingdom Viridiplantae; phylum Streptophyta; class Magnoliopsida; order Lamiales; family Lamiaceae; genus Scutellaria; species Scutellaria baicalensis. The sequence continues at coordinate 43,760,726 of CM016721.1, forward strand.
ATGGTTCATCTTCTTAGATTACTAAGGGTTTAATCAAAAAAAAAAATGCCAACACTACCTTCAAAACCTCTCCTCTATTGCCCAGATGATTATAGAAATGAGAAGATAAGACTGTCACTGTGTGAAAGAAAATGTTTAGTTCATAAACTCATGATAACTCACCTAGGAATACGAAAGGTTTATATTTAAAAATACATTACTCAACTGACAAAATGTTGTGCTGTTCAATATGTGTATTTATTACAAACCTGACAATAAACAATAATAACCTACAAAATACAACAACCCTAGCAGACACATTACCAAAAACATTACTTTTCAGTGAGCATTTTCCAAATAAACTGCTTAAAAATGTTTTAACAAAATCCATTTACCATATTTACAAACATTGCTTAACTGATTGATGTCATACTAACTTGTTTATTTATTACTATGCAGGACAGAAGAACAACAATGGCTGCATTGGCATATAAAAAACAGATTTCCTACAAAGCAGCTAGTGTTAGATAAATAATAAAGGTAATTATTTCAGATCCTGATATAAACAGCATCCATAAACACACAAAATTGAATAATGGCTTAAATAGTGTAGCAATTGTTGCTGTGAATTGTTTGAAATATGGGAATGTCATATATAATATCTGTTAACATATGTGATCATAGGATTAGAAGTTCATTGTATAAATCTGAGAATTATACTACATGCTGTGATAATATGATAATAAATTCTTGTCTATATCTGATAATTCCTGTGTTGAACTCAATTAATCTAATAATGGCTTAAAAAACATGAAATGTTGTTGGAACTTATGCTGTGAATTGCTTGAAATATGGCTGTTGCATGTAACATATGTGATCATAGGATTAGAAGTTCATTGTGTCAATCTGAGAATTCCTACTAAATGATGTGATAATATGATAACAAATTCCTGTGTAGATGTGAGATTTTTTGTGCTGATCCATGTATGATAGATTGAATGTTCTGTAATTATGATATATTTACATGCATAAGATATAATTCATTTCAAATGTGCATTTGAAAATCCCATACATGCCACAAAAAACATGTTACATGCATCTGCATCATGTCCAGCTGGGAAACTTAATATTGAGTACTAAGAGTTATAAATTCATAAAACAATAACAGCTAAAACATAATACATAAGAAGATTCATTGCCCAAAAAAACCAAACATTGTTTGCAAATAAATGGTACCAACAATAACCACTGAATTCTTCACCTAGCCAAAAAGATTAAACCCTAGATACTCCACATCTAAACATCCTCACAATTCTCCTTCTTAACAACAAAATGCTCTTCAACAGCATCTGTACTTAAGAACTCATCAGCCAGTTTACGCTTTAGGGATTTCTTCATAACTGTATCTTCCTCTTCCCCTTTATTAATAACACATTTATCACTTGGAGTGCTCAAAAACAAAGTTGAAGAATCAACCTGTAAAAAATATACAAAAACTTAGAAACACAAATATTATAAAAAAAAAAAAAAAGATATACATTTAAACAAACCAACCATCTCAGATTCATCTTTAACCCTAAAGTTATACATCAAATCTGTTCCCTGTAAAATAAATTCAGACCATGACCAATTAAACTGAAAACTTACAATTGCAACACTAAAACACTAATATACAAATGGCAAAGTACCTGATCTGCATCAACTGAAACAGCAGTAGGATCCACATCACTCTTTATATCTTTAACAGTATAGGCCCCATTAAACCTAGATACCTGATTTGGTGCAACCTGGACCTTAAAAAAAAGTTCCTTGTCCAGCAAATTGGCAATTTCACTTGGCAGTAAATGATCAGTATCCATAATCTGCTTAAATTAAAATCCAAAATTCAATACAATTCCAAAATATAATCAAAATGCCAAACAAAGTTCTTTAAATCTATTAAAATATATCATACATATTGTTCACGTAACTCCAGAGCCGTTCTCCCTATCAATTCAACACAATGCTTATCCCAAAGAATGAGGTATGCATTATCAGTTGAATCCTGAACCAAAACCTTAATTTTGAACCTACAAACAACAAAAATCAGATCAGTTTACATTAATTAAGAATCTGAGTAACATACACAACAATTTTACCAAATAAACATATCTCTTACTTTAAAATATAATTAACAAACTACCTTATATTACCAGCTGCTAAAAAATCATCACAGATAGTGCAATAAAACCTTTCATCCACTTTAGTCAGACCCTTGAAACACTTAGGGCAGGCAGTGTACCACCAATCATCCAAAGACTCAATACACAGAATCTTAGCATTGATCCAGAAAGTCCCCACCTAATACAAATAAAAATTAAATCCATTAAACAACACAACTTAACAGATCCAAATTATTATAGTAAAACTAAAGTACTTTATTGACATAAACTTACCTTGCCACTAATTCGGACCTGCTCAATTGTACGCACTACAAAATCCTCTTCCAAAGACTGCCCACCACCAAAAATAACAGTTCCAAATTGCTTGCATTTGGCTGCTACCTCAGTACACTCACCATCAGCAAAACTTCAACACAAATACATTTAAAGTTTAATTAACAGAAATGAAAACAAACAGGAAAATTCATTTCAGTAAAAATAATTAGATAGTTAACATACCCAGCCTTAAAAACAGAAATTTCTTCAAGATCACCATCAAGAATCAGCCTTGTAGCATTATAGGTAGTTGAAATAGAGACAGAATCTTACACAAACAATAAAATAGAATTTCAGCCTCCCAAATACTATATAACACATAACATAACATAATAAATTAAATTATCCAATGCACAAAAATTATACCCCTAAAAAGCTTTCTACGGCAGAATTGTACAATCATAATAGGTGCTTCACCTCCTCTTTCAACCCTCTCCATCATTTGATCAACAAAATGCTCCCATAAAGTGCAACTTAGACGATTACCACTAAAGAAAAACAATAACCAAATTAAGAAAAAACAGTGTACAATAAGATAAATAAGTTCAATTAAAAAAAATTACTAACTCATGATCTTCCAAAACAACTTCCATCCTCTTTGTCTCATTTTCATTGTTACTACGAACAGAAGGTCGATTCAAACTAACAACCCGACCGATCACATCTGCAAATAATATACCATATATATTCAGTAAAACATTAAATCTGATCCAACAGTAACAATCAACCAAAAAAAAAAAAAAAACTCACCAATCAACACAATTTCATCAATATCCTCAGCATTGCATACTTCATTAAATGGTCTGAATAAAAACATATATCTTGGGAAAGAAACATCAATGAACTCAGTGACCCTAGTATCATTGATAAAGACCAGCATATATCTGTTTGTTGTAGTCTTGAATCTCATCTTGTTGTTAGACACAACAAAGTTCTTCACAGCACACAAAGCACCTTCTCTTAAGTTGATTCCCAACCTAGGAATTAAATCATTCCTGATGCTTGCATGGATCCTCTGCCCCTGTTACAGAAATGAAAAAAAAATTCAGCAACTAAAAACAGCTTCATATGTTGATACAACATAAACATTTTGATGTGGAATAAAAAAATTGTCCATACATCACTGTCATGGAATATGCATTCAACACTACGAATCTTATTACGATTTCCAAATGCAGGCATTTGATACCAACGAACTACACGAAGCTTTAAAGCCCATTGAGTCCTCCATGGACCAATGTCACGCAGCAGGTTGAAACATGGAGCCCTGAAAATAGTGAATTCAAATCAGATATGAACATATGAACATATGTGCTCAAAAAAGAGAACAAAGGTACATACATTACACCCTATACACTGCAGATGAACCTGACTTCTATTAAACTGAAATGCACTTCACTTATAAACTGTGTATCTTGCAGGTAGTTCTCTCCTTGGTCCCAGCTGCAGCAATTTATAGCTCTTCAGTATTGGAATTCGAGCAGTCCCTAAACACACCAATGCAGGTAATGATAGCCTATCCATACAGCTCTCAACATGCTGCATAAACAATGCAACATGATTCCAAACTAATTTCAGTTAAAGTGTGCTGCATTTACATGTACAGAGTAATGATTGCCTACAAAATCTCATTAATTAGCTAGTACTGCCTTTTGTGATTATTTATTGTTTTATTGCTTATTGAAATTTATTTCACTGCTTACAAAATCTCTTTTATTAGCTTGTAATCCCCTTTGTGATTATTTACTGTTTTTGTATTGGGTATTGGAAATGATGCTGCATAAACCCTTAAATACTCCTCATTATTCAACATATTTATTCAGCTTAAACTTTATGACTAATGATTGCCTACAAAATCTCATTACAAAACACTACAGATGAACCTCACTTCTTATAATCTGAAATGCACTTCAATTCTTATAAAGTGTGTATCATGCAGGTTGTTCTCTCATTGGTCCCAACTGCAGCAATTTACAGTACTTCAATACTGGAAATTCGAGCAGGTACCTGCATATAGCATATTTTCCAGGAGAGTAGTTCTAGCTGTCATGCCTATCAATACAGCTCCCAACATGCTGCATAAACAATGCAACATGGTTCCAAACTAAATTCAGTTTAAGTATGCTGCATTTACATGTACAGAGTAATGATTGCCTACAAAATCTCATTAATTAGCTAGTAGTCCCTTTTGTGATTATTTATTGTTTTTGTATTGCTTATTGAAATTTTTTTTTACTGCTGCAAAAAACCTGATTGGTGGCAACATATTTATTCAGGTTCAACTTTATTGCTGATGATTGCCTACAAAATCTCATTAATTAGCTAGTAGTGCCTTTAGTGATAATAAACTGTTTTTGTATTGCTTATTGAATTTTAAAATACTGCTGTACAAATTCATGATTGGTTGCAACATATTTATTCAGGTTCAACTTTATTGCTGATGATTGGCTACAAAATCTCATTAATTAGCTAGTAGTGCCTTTAGTGATAATCTACTGTATTTGTATTGCTTATTGAATTTTTAAATACTGCTGTACAAAATCCTAATTGGCTGAAACAAATTTATTTAGCCAGAAATACTGCAATAAACATCATTCCAATGCATCCTAGCAGCCCTCGAAAACTGAACAGTTTCAAAAAGGTTGCAAAAAGAAACAACTACACTTTCTACACAAATAATGCCTGCATTGAAAAATAAACCCTACAATCTGTACAACATTTTTTCAAGGAAAATACTGCAACAAACACAACAATTACACCTGGACGAATCAAAACGGGACAACACAGACGGGCAAAGAGGCGGGAAAATGGCAGTATAGTAAATATTACAAACTGTCTTGCTATTAGTATAGTATAGATATATATAGATATAGATATAGATATCCATTTTACTTTTCTCCTTATTTATTCCTCACCCTCGTACTTTCTTTTAATTATTTATTTAATTAGGTTACAATATTAAACTCCTATATATATATTTAATTAGTTTACAATATTAAACTCCTATATATATATATATATATATATATCTAAGCTGCCGCTTTTAAACAAACTGCTTATATGGTGTACCATACATATAAATGAACCGGTGACGTGGCAAAAAGATTACAGAAGTGGCATGATTTGATTGGACGGAAGGAGCTCCGGCGTATGAAGACAAAAGTAGCCGATGGGACTTGAATCTCATCATATCAACACCTGGTGTAGCTTCTACAGTATCCTGCTTATTTAATAGCAAAACGCAGTCGTTTTAGCTAACTGATTAATCATCTCCCCAAATCACCCTAGACCAACTCCAAAAGTGTCCATGATTTTATTGTTAATTTTACATTATTTTTATGTAATAACTGTTAATGATCTCAAATAGTTTTCATTATTTTCTGTATCATAAAAGAATATTCTAAAATATTCCTTATAATTAATTTTTTTAACATGAAAATAGATAAGAAAAAAAAAAAGAAACTAACTTGGTGTAGGGATGGCAATGAGGCAGGTCGGGACGGGTAGTTAACTATCCAGACCCACCCCGTACCTACTACCCCCGCCCCGCGACCCACCACGGGTCAGAAATTTTTGTCCCGTGCCCCACCCCGCCCCGTTTTTATAAAAAAATTAGAAATAAATAATAACAAATTGCAATTTTAACATGAATAATTTGAAAAACACCTAATTAAATTATTAACTAAATAATTTGAATAATTATTTGATTAAATAATTTGAAGTGGGTATTTAATTTTAATATTTTACATACTCAACAACAAATTAAAAACATTATTTTACATGTAATATTACCATTTTAGTCTTTACTTAATTAATTAAAATATGATCCTCAATTACTTTTATATATATACACACATATACACTTAATTATTATAATATATACATTAATTGAGATTAATATATATATATATATATATAAACTTAATTATCACAATATATATATATATATTATTTATATTAATATTAGTATTAGGCGGGGCAGGACCCGCCCCAAACACCGTGGGTCAGGGATGGTTCCCGCGGGTCAGGTCAATTTTGTCGTTCCTAACTTAGCGCAGGCGTTGACGTGTGTAAAGTTGGCGCAAAACATGCAGTTGAGATGAGTTGGTGCAGAATTTTAAGTCATTGTTGGAGATGCATAACACACGCTAACAAATTGTGATGACGGACTATTGGAGATGCTCATTAAATTTTTAACCGTTTTTATTTTTATTTTTCTACTACAAATCAGAAAGATCGATAAAATTGCCCAAAGAAAGAGTATATTGTCATTTCACGACATATGTGTATTTGTAGAGTTAAATTATATAATCACGATATATGCATTTTATAAGGTTATATGATATGATCAAATCGTGTAATCATATAAATTTGTAAAAATTGATTTGGGTAATGAATAAAAAACATTATTTTTATAAAAATTATCCATAAAATCGTATCAAATAAGTTTTTGTATACAATGTAAATCATGGTTACATATAAGTATCAAATAAATAAACATCAATTGTGTAATACTAACATACAATAATAGGAATCTCTAATAAGAGCATGGGCATTAGTTAACAAAAATTTTGTTAAAAGGGTGGGGCCCACATGAACAAACATCAATTTAAAAACAAACACTTTTTAAAAACACACCTCTACATTACTTAACAAAAAAATACAATCATTATATGTGGGTCCCATCATCAACTAACTTTTTTCTTAATATATATCAAATAAAATGATTTTGTAATTATAATTTTTTTAATTATATCAATAATATTAAACCTAAATCAATTTTAATCAATTAAATAATTATATAAATATAAATATATATATTTACATTAGTCTCAATTCGTATATAACATGAAATTTAAGGGAAAATTTGAATTTATCAATTCATGTAATAATAATAATACGTTGAAATACATTTGAAATATAAATGTAATATTAATATTTAATTGTCCCCAAATCGTCTCCATATGTGTTCTACTAAATCCGCTCGAAGTTGGTGATGTATTTGATTATCACGTAGCTCGGAATTCCTTTGAAGATACTCTTGAAATTTTTCGTGTGATCCATGTACTGGTTGTGTAGGCTCATCACGTTCATCGTTGTACCAATTCGTGATTAATTCTCCCTCGTCTTCAACAATCATGTTGTGCAAAATAATACATGTTAACATTATATGTCTCAATCTTTTCTTATACCAGAAACGAGTTGGTCCTCTGATGATTGCCCATCGTGCTTGTAGTACGCCAAATGCCCGCTCAACATCCTTTCTTGCTGCTTCTTGTTTTTCCTTAAACAATCGTCTTTTCACATCCTCCGGAGAGGGAAAAGCCTTGACAAACGTCGCCCATTCTGGATAGATTCCATCTGTTAAATAATATCCCATTTTATATTGTGAACCATTCACAATAAAGTTAGTCGCGGGTGCGTATCCTTGTAATACTGTGTTGAATAAATCAGATTCATACAACACGTTAATATCATTTCGGGAGCCCGCCACCCCAAAAAACGCATGCCATATCCACAAATCATAAGACGCGACAGCTTCAAGCACAATTGTGGGTGAACCATGACCCCTTGTGAACTGACCTTTCCAAGCCACTGGACAATTTTTCCATTCCCAATGCATGCAATCAAGACTTCCTAACATGCCCGGAAAACCGTGACGCTCCTCGTGCATTTCGACAAGTCGTTGAACATCATAAATATTCGGTTTTCTCAAGTATTGATCACCAAATAATACAATCACAGATTGACAGAATTTATATAGACATTTGATAGCGGTGGACTCACCCATTCGTAGATACTCATCCAATTGGTCGGCCAGAACACCATACGCAAGTTGACGAATCGCGGCCGTGCATGTATTTACCAAATATGTTCATACTCGTCCAAATATGAGCATGTATTTACCAAATATGTTCATGTAATATTGGTAGGTATGAGCATGTGTTTACCATATTTTATAAAAGTATTGACTTTAGCACAAAATAAAAGTCCAGTGGATTTTAATGCCAAGTTCGAGTCGAGATAGGAAGTTGATGGTGAGCAGTTTTGGAAGAAAATTCATATCTCGATCTCAAGAAGTCCAAATTCAAGGATTCTTGTCTTGTTGGAAAGCTAAGATCAAAATCTACAACTTCTTTGTTGAACGTTTTCTTCAATTCGTAGACCAACAAAGCAGAATATCACAAGAAGTTCAAAGTCGTGCAAGAATGTCCTGAATTTCGTCTTGACAGGATTCCAGTAAATTGGGCATAACTTGGTGTAGAAAATGGATCTTGGGCTGAAATTAATTTCATTGGATAGCTAACTTCAAGTTCTACAACTTCCTTGAAGACATAAAAGTTCAATTCGAGCAAAAAAAGGGTCAAAAATAGCCTGGAATCCATAACACAGGTGAGGTCGGGTCGCATTTTTTGAGCTGAGTAGCTGCTCAATTCGAAGTTCACAGCGATTGTGGTTGAAATAATGTTAAATCCTTTAGGATTCTCCATACGTGCAAGAGATTGAATGCTACACCGCCATTCTCCGAGGAATATTTCTCTAATGAGAGACGAAGTATGTCCTCATCGCTGTGACCGCTTCGATACACATTATATAATGAATTAAAATTTGCATTGAAACGATTACATTTCTTTTGGATTGTGTTGTGCCAATGTGACCTTATCATACTCGCATTTCTAAGTGGTGTATCATTTGGCCGATTGTCGTTGTAGTCACTTGTTACACGGGTCCAAAATTTGTCACCTTTTTGGTCGTTGCCGACAACTGGGTCATTCGAAATTGTTACCCATGATCGGGCAAGCACCTCATCCTCGGCTATGGTCCAAAGAACTCGCGTTCTTGCCCCTTCTTTCGTTACATGTGGTAGAGATGCAGTTGGACCATTTCCAAGATCTTCACCAAATGATTGGTGATGAGGCGAACATGAAGAAGAAGAAAACCATGGATTGTTTTTTGGATTGGGTGTTGTTGGTGAACTTTGATCCAATGGTGTTGCATTGAATGAGTAAGAAGGATCCCACCAATTGGTACTATTATCATCATTCATATTAAAAAGTGTAGACTAATTGAGAGAAAATTTGAGTTCAAGTGAATGAGCATTTTAATAATTCAATCACATTTATATAGGAATTGTGTAGTGACTTATACTTACCATTTGTGGTTACCATCCACCATTCATATGCATTTTTAGATACTTACCATTTTAGGTAGGAATGAAAGATAGTGTTGGTGGTTACCATCCACCATTCATATGCATTTTTAGTGGTAACCACCATTCATATGCCTTTTTAGATACTTACCATTTTAGGTAGGAATGAAAGATAGTGTTGGTAGTTACCATCCACCATTCATATACATTTTTAATTGAAATACCATTTTAGGTAGGAATGAAAGATAGTGAAATTTAATGCCAATTTGGAGTCGAAATAGGGAGTCGAAAATGAGCAGTCATTTATGAAAAATCATATCTCAATCTCTAAAAGTCCAAATTCAAATATTCTTGTCTTTTTGGAAAGCTAAGATGAAGTTCTACAACTTTCATGTTGAAAGTTTTTCTCAATTCGGCCTCCACTAAAGCAGAATATCACAAGAAGGTGAAAGTCGTGCAAGAATGTCCTAATTTTCGTCTTGACACGATTCCAGTAAATTAGGCATAACTTGGTGTAAAAAACTCATACTGTGTTGATATTAGTGTCATTGGATAGCTAACTTCAAGGGCTACAACTTTTATGAAGACGCCAAAGTCCAATTTGAGTTTTAAACGGATGAAAAAGTGTCTGGAAGTCATAATCCGGGTGAGCTCGAAATTAAATTATAAGAGAGACACGAAGAGACACAAGGATTCATCCACATCCAAATACACAAGCCACATCTTGATATTTTCTTGTTTGATATTTTCTTTCGTTTATTTATTTCTAGACATAGGTTAATTAGGTTCAATTCGGTCACCTAGATAAAATTAGGTGGTTAACATCGTTCTAATTCACTAGTCTCTGTGGGATCGAAATTAAATTAGAAATAAAATCAAAACAATGCAAATCAAGTCAAAAAGAAAAATAAACATATGCATGCATGTTGAAACAAACAATAAATATCATTTGGTGAAACATTAAAAATACTATTAAAATACCACATAATACAAATTATACTAACTCTTCCTATCTCCTTAAATTTTTGTTCATACTATGAACAAAAATGAAATTTGTTCATACCTTTGAACAAATTTGAATTTTGTTCAAACAACTAACACAAAAAATACAAATTTATTATTATAATAATCAACTTTTATCTCTTTCTCTCTCCTCAATAATTGTTTATTATTACTTTTTCAGAACATGGCCCACACCTTTATAACACCAATAAAAACACACACATATTAACTCCTTACATTACTTAACAAAATTTTGTTTTTATTAATCACAAAATTTTGTTTACTAATGCTCATGCTCTAAGTAATTATGATTTGACATTGAGCTTATTTTTATCCGTTATTTAGGTTAGGTTCATTTATTGTCTTATCAGATGATTAATATGTTCGAAACATCTAATCAGGCATGTAAGAAGAAAAGGGTACAAATTTACTATAACTATAGTATAAAATGAAACAGTCATTTTGACATTCTTGGTTTAAGCAACAGATCATTTTAGCAGACTGAATATAATTAAAGTATGTAAAAAAAGGGATCAAATATACAAGTACATAAAAATGTAAGGACGAAAAAGTAATAAATAGATATTGGAGTGGTTGATCTTTTTTTTTTTTTAATCCTTTAAAAATATAAACAACTAGCAAGCTCTTAAAATTATATGCCAACATTTTACAAACTTATTTACAAGAAATAAAATCCAGAGGAAAAAGAAGGAAAAAAAAACTCATTTCAGAAATCAAATCCATTTTTAAAGCTTCACAATCATATTAAAACCATAGAATTGAAAATAGAATGAAGCACAGATATTGAGAATTGAACACATGTCTCAAAAAATTACAAACAAACACAAAAACCTTATTTAATTCATATTTTCCTAAAAACAGGCCTGATTTGATTTCTCCAAGGAATCTTCAAGGGTCATGGTGCTGAGTGTATATGTAGTCTAGATGGGCCTCTTCAAGAACCCTTCTTGTTAAGCACTTTTCATTTTGACACTCTTCCAAGCCCATCAGATTCTGGCATTTTGTGTGTCACAAAGTCAAGTTAGAAGGTGTAAATCTAACTATTCGATGCTCGATTCGAGATCGGAGAATGGTTAATGAAAGTTAGTGGTTCGATAAATGTAACAAACAAGCTTGATAAGATGGAGGGAAGAGGAAATTACAGTGAGAGAATTGTTGTTGGTGATCTTTGAGTTTGGTTCACCTGCAAAAGAGATGGTTTGTTTTTAATGTTTTTGGATCAAAACAAGAAAATGGAGAGATGTGTTAGAAAATTGTATGTACCTTGTTTGGATGCTATGTTTCTTGCAGAGTTGTTTGAGGTGGTGATGAGGATGAGAACAAGAAATAGGAGAAGCCCATGTGAGTTGAACTTCTTCTGCTTCATTGTTGAGTTTAGAGAGAGAGAGAGAGAGAGAGAGAGATTCTTGTTGGGAATGGCTTTAGTGAGTAGTAGTATAAATACATGCAAAGAAAGCAGAGTTCAATATGCCAGTCATGTGATATATGTACTTGATATATAGTGTCATTTTATACACTCACATGTTGGACTTTTTATGAAAAAAATATTTTTATGATTGTTATTGTTTGATTTTAATCGAATTTTGTTTTGATCCATAGTGGGTTTTATTGTAAAATAAAGAACATCTTATGATATTTGCATTTCTTCATACTCCCCCATGCTCAAGTGTGACACATAATTTAATATAAATTCATGAAATATGTAGTTAAATGAAACAATGGAAACTGATTTTAGTATTGGTCAAATCATAGTGTTCAATGTATTATAAGAACTATGAATGGAGTGATACTAAATTAAATGATTAAAAGAAAGTGTCCAAAATGGAATAAAACTTTAACTTTAGTCATTCATGGTTCCAACACTCCAAGAAACAAAGTGCAATACTGCAATAGTAGTTTGACAGTGTCAACATTAAGTCAACCTTTTTTCTTGGACATTGCTGACAACTGTTTCCCACTCTCTCTCTCTCTCTCTCTCTCTCTCTTGTTTATAAGTTGGATTATTTTTAGGTTACATTTGGTTCAAATTTCATAGAATTTTGTTGATATGTGCAATAAAATGGCTGTTATATGATCATCAAAAATAGAAAAATTCCAACAATATTATAAAATCTCAAAAGGGTGCTGCAATTTTAGATCATAATTGAGGGTCCTTCTGTAGTACACCTGGTGTATTTATATACCAGATTCTCTATCATTTTCAGTCATTGGATTTGAGATCATAGTTGACCTTGACCTTAATGATCTCAGATCTGATGGCTGAAAATGAATGGAGAGTCTGGTGCATTAATACACCTGATGTACTATAAAATTACCCCATAATTGAATTTACTTGTAACCGAACCAAATTTCGAAAATAGTTATTGTACTTAATTCATGCCATAAGTTATTAACAACCATACACTTGAATAACATGATTATATTCTTCAATTTTCACTTCATATTAAGAATCAAATTGCTAGTACACTTGTTTTTTTTTTTTAAATTAAAAGAGTTTGTTCTCTTAAAAAGTAGAAACATGATCCATGTGAAAATAGAAATAGAATATCATGTTCATAGTTTGTCTCCCTGTCTTAAACACCCATCTTATAATTAAGATAAAGAAGCTTATATGTGGGAATGCAAATTAGGTGTTTAATATTTAAATCATATTGGAGGGCATAAATGTAATAAAACAAATTACTTTATTTTGATGTTAGATTCTTGTAAGAGTATGATTAAATGATCCAACTTAAATGTGTGAAGTAACAATTTTGTGGGTTGGAATTAAAGAAACAAATTAAATATAAAAATAAATAAGCATCTCATGCAAAAGCTATGTCACATTAAAAAATACTACTGATTATGGCATTAATCACTCCTATTGTACAATGTCTAGTGTTTATTTATGTAATTATTCTTTGATGTTTAAAGTGTAATTAGCTTTCCCCACTCATCATTTAATATTGAGATATGGATTACAAGAAAAAATAATCTAAAAGAAACATATATGGTACAAAAAGATATATGATAGTTAATTATGTTTATCATCTATTTTATTCAAATACTTCAGCAATTTATTTCTAAATTGGATCTAAAAACATACCTACAATGCAAGAGGGTAGAGAAATTATAAATAAATAACTTGTAATATTCAATGAGTGTAAAATTATTAAATTTATTACTATTTTCTAAGCCCTATCAAAGCTTAAACTAAAACTAATTATTTCTTAATTATTGTCAAATCAAGAGATCTCACATTTATAACTTATAATGTTTGGGCTATTCTATCAATATGTGGGCTAGTTTATGAAATTCCTAAACAAATCCAGCCAAGCCCAGTTAGGATTATAGCAAGCCCATATATTTGGGCTATTCTACCATCATTATGGCCCAATTCAAGCCCATAAAAGCTTATAGGGCAATGAAAATGTTTTGGTCCAACTAAAAGAGATTTTTTTATGTGTTTTTGGGGAAAGAGGTATGTACATGTCATTTAAAGTAGGAAAACATATATTTGGATATTGTATTTTAACGAGAGAAAAAGGACCTATATTATTTTATTATTACACTTGAATTAGGTTTAAAAAAACAAAATAACAATTTATGTTCATAAATTAAGAAAATATATCACTTTAATGTTAAGAGTAACATCTCACCCGATCAAAACTTAGAAGATAGATCAATTTTAATCCACAAATAAAAGACTAATTCGTAAGAATATATTTGAACCATGAATAGTGAATTATTAATGTATTATTATTGTTGAAATTTAGATGTTTTAGAAAATTGAAGTTTGTTTACCTAAAGTACATGTGTATGGATTTTATCATTTTAAATACCCTGTTTAGACAATATTCGAAATAAATTTGATCTAGTTAACTTGTGTGACAGGCTATTCCATAATTGGGCCAATAAATCTTATCTTTATAATATATGGGTGAGTCGTGACTCTTGCGTGAGACTGCTCAGGGATCATTTTCACTACCACGTTTCAAAATTATCATATATATTGATGGATATGGATTTAAATTTTAAACCATGGGTAAAAAGATCTGTGTCACGGAAATTATCCGTAAAACTATTTCACACAAGTTTTTGTGATAATTTATTAGTCGAAATGTGGAATAATGATTTCTATCATGAGATACGATATCTTCATAGATTGATATTTAGCAAAATGAATAAAAGAAGTTTTATAATACAACACACATGTCACAAGATACGCTATACCTAATTTTACCAAAACCAATATTAAATGTACATTAATAGTTCTTTGTAATTAATTCATATGAATATTAAATTCTTCCGCATTATTTTAAACAATATAGTCTATGATTTAATTGATGATATTAATTAATAATCTGCTGAAACAAGAAGTGAATTAAGGAGTTTTGATATTAGAAAAAATGTTGTAATTTAAATAGAAAGTTGAGATGGCCGAGTTGGTCTAAGGCGCCAGATTAAGGTTCTGGTCCGAAAGGGCGTGGGTTCAAATCCCACTCTCAACATATTTTTTTACCTTTTTGCCCTTCTATTAATTTTATTACAACAAAGAAAAAAAATATTTGCTAACCTTTTAAAAAGGAAAAAATTTATTTGATAACCTATTGTTTTGCATACTTTATTGTTCTTTTTTATTGTTGTTAAAGAGAAAAGAATTATTTGTTAAATTTTTGTTTTGGATACTTTATTGTTCCCCTTTTATGTGAAATAATGTTATTCCTTTAAGTTATCATTCATATAAAAGAATATTAATATTTGTTTTTTTCCCTTATAATTTAAACTAAAAGGAAAAGGATTATTTTTGTTTCAATACTTCATTATTTCCTTAATTAAAATATAACAATGAAAAAGGGAGGTCTTCGACGAAATCCAGTCAAAGTCAACGTCAAGAAGCAAAGCCACCAACTCAATTATTCCACTTCATAAAAAGTCTATTAAAATATTTATTTTCAAGACTCATATTTTTGGGAACACTTCTTAATTTTCAACACATATTATGTTACAATTTTATTTTATTTTGAAAGATAATTATTCCAAAATTATTTAAGCAAGATATGCGAAACACGTGGTGTGGGACATTTTAACTAATTGATCCATAATGTGAAAGTAATAAATAAAAAACAAGATTATATGATGAAAGCCATATGCAAATTACCCTAATACAATAATATCATGACATGTTCGATTATATTTGGTCGTGTTTCCTATATTGAAATTAATTGAATCGAATTTATTCACTGTCATTGTTGTCTACGATGTAAATATCTACAATAATAAGTGTATAAAAAGTAATTAGGATTAATAAGTGTAATATGAAGCAGCAAAAAACAATTTCATGGACTAACAAACCCTTACAACGTAAACAGATTCATGATTAAAATCATTTTTTCGATCATCTCTTTTTATAAAAATATAAGATTTCCAATATAGTCCAACAATTTAAGGATCCATCTATTTCCGGTCCAATTTTAATTCGAGAATTCGACTTGGGTACGTAGGAAAATGGTTGTCCAGTGACCTAAAATGACGTCGGAA
>CM016721.1:43781374-43858009 GCA_005771605.1 Scutellaria baicalensis
CTTTCATTTTCCAGTTGTACCATACTAATATTGATTATAATGACTTAATTCATTGGTGACATAGATTAACTTCAACCATTCACATGTATATATCAATATGAATGAATTTCAGGAAAGAGACCATTAATACACAATGAATATGGTCACAAAATACAAATTGTCATCCTATTTAATCAAGAGTGACTCACGTCGCTTTCTGGTTAATCCTATTTAATTATAATTTAATTTTCAATTGATTAATTTAATATTTATAATTTATTATAATAGAACATTTAATGGGATAAAAATAATTGAATAACAAAATGTTAATAACTATGATTGATAATAAAATTGTAAATTATGAAATTATAAGCAAACATTTTAACTAAAGTTGATGGCAGTTATATTAAATGAGTAAATTTAAATTTCATTCTAATAAAAATAAAAATTAATGATAAATAATAATTAAAATTTATTCATTTAAATAACAAATTTTAAATTTCTTTATAGTTTTAAAATACCCGTGTGATGCACGGGATTTATACTAGCATTGTTCTAATTAGTTCATAGCTAGCTCCCTTTTAGATTTGAATTACTTATTTAATTTAGTGAGACAAATAAACTAACTATATAAAATTAAGAGAAAACAATTAATGATTAGTGGCAAAAGTCCATTTTGCGACGAAATGAAGTCACACAAAATTCATTCAATTCTATACTAAAATAAATTAATTACATTCGAATCATTTAAACAAAACTGAATTTTAACAGATCTTGATTCATAAAATGATTTCATAAAAAAAGTAGTTCAAATTAATTAAATAATGAAAATGGAGTTTGGTGAAGAAAGGTTTTTTTTTTTTTTTTGTGGTAGTTGAAAGTGTGAGGGTGTAGTTGGTGGCTGTGGTAGTTGAAATGAAAGCTACTTCTCTACTTCCACATATGACATCACCTCTTCGTCACTTAATAATAATAATAATAATAATAATAATAATAATAATAATAATAATAATAATAATAATAATAATAATAATAATAAGTATATCAAATCTCATGTACATTTACATAAATATATGTATGTATAGATTGACCATACACATTGCATTATGATAAAATATATGAACTCGTTATATATTATTATATGTTAATTGAGTTGATATTGGATATTTTAAATTGAAATTCTAATATTTTCAATCAAAGTCAAAATTTCCATCCTCGTATATGTAGAAAGTCAAGACATATATATATATATATATATATATATAACTTCTACAAACATGAAGAACTAGGGATGAGATTAGTTTAAACTAACATCTCCAACAGGGCACAAATATTTAGTGTTAATTTTGCACTATCAAATTGTGAATAGCGTCGATGATCTCCAATAGTGTGCACCATTTTGTGCACTAAATGAGAATATACCAGAATATTAATATATAATGAAATAAAAAATATAAAAAAGGAAAAAAAAAATGAAATGTATAGGAAAAGAGATGGAGCACATGTTTGACCTGTGTAAACTTGGCGCAGAAGAAGCAGTTGAGAAAAATTTGCGCAAGAATTTCTATCACTGTTGGAGTTGAAGATTCACTGTAACAATTGGTATTAACGCACTATTGAAGATAGTGAGCCGATGTCGCATTCTATTATTTGCCTAACTCAACTTATTTTATTTATCAAATGAGTTAGATTAAGATCTTTATGAATTCTTAAATTTTGAAACTACATTGAAAATCTGGCGATCATGGGATCAAAATCAAAATATTCCATAATTATAAGACAAATATAATTTAAACTCCTAACCTATATATTTGTAGCAATCTGCAAATACATGAAACACGTGGTGAGTAAGCTCAATCATAAAAAAGTACATCAAATAATTGGCATGATGTTTAAAACTCTCGATTTGGAATATTGTAAGGCTGGCTTTTAATAGATAATAATAGTTATTGAATTTATTTGTTTTATTCACGTACAATGATCCAAGAAAATATTTAATATACTAGACACTGCTATATATATATATTTAAATATCAAGAATTATATAAATAAAAAATTTAAAGAGGAAAGTGTGAGTGAGAGTGTGATGTTGGTCCAACACTATTTTGGAGCCTCCCACGTTGAGTTGAAAGGCAAGTAAACCATGTTTTAGTAATAATGATCTTAATGCATATATTCATTATTTAACTATTTAAAAACAATAATTGAAACATAACACAATGCTAGTCAACAATAATTGAAACATACTTTCTTTGGCAATTTTAGATCATTCATGGTATGTGAATAACACAATGTTAGTCAACAAGGGTGGAAATAAATAAGATCAAACCCGATTTTTTTGTTGATCGATCTAGATACGAAGTGTAAATGTTGTATAAACCTAAAAAAAATTAATCTGATTTTGGCCTGTTTTGTGGATACGTCTAATTTAAAAAAACCTACAAAACTATGTAGAATGAAATTTACTTTTTCAAAAAGCAAACTACCATTTAAATTAAGAATTATACTGAAAAACATGAATAAATATAAAATATAAATTAAGCTGCATATGTTCCGACGTCATTTTAGGTCACTGGACAACCATTTTCCTACGTACCCAAGTCGAATTCTCGAATTAAAATTGGACCAGAAATAGATGGATCCTTAAATTGTTGGACTATATTGAAAATCTTATATTTTTATAAAAACAAATCGAAAGAGATGATCGAAAAAATGATTTTAATCATGAATCTGTTTACGTTGTAAGGGTTTGTTAGTCCATAAAATTGTTTTTTGCTGCTTCATATCACACTTATTAATCCTAATTACTTTTTATACACTTATTATTGTAGATATTTACATCGTAGACAACAATGACACGGTGAATAAATTCGATTCAATTAATTTCAATATAGGAAACACGACCAAATATAATCGAACATGTGATGATATTATTGTATTAGGGTAATTTGCATATGGCTTTCATCGTATAATCTTGTTTTTTATTTATTACTTTCACATTATGGATCAATTAGTTAAATTCAACATAAGATAGTGAATCGGATTTAGGAATCAAATCGAACATTTTTGCTCAAATGTCCCACACCACGTGTTTCGCATATCTTGCTTAAATAATTTTGGAATAATTATCTTTCAAAATAAAATAAAATTGTAACATAATATGTGTTGAAAATTAAGAAGTGTTCCCAAAAATATGAGTCTTGAAAATAAATATTTTAATAGACTTTTTATGAAGTGGAATAATTGAGTTGGTGGCTTTGCTTCTTGACGTTGACTTTGACTGGATTTCGTCGAAGACCTCCCTTTTTCATTGTTATATTTTAATTAAGGAAATAATAAAGTATTGAAACAAAAATAATCCTTTTCCTTTTAGTTTAAATTATAAGGGAAAAAAAGTAAAGTGTTGAAACAAAAGGTCGTTTTCCATTTTTTATAAAGAAAAACTGGAAGGGAAAATACTTTTTTTCAATTAAATTTTATTTGTTTAGATAAAAAAAAGGAAAATAAATAAAGTGTGGAAACAAATATTAATATTCTTTTATATGGATGATAACTTAAAGGAATAACATTATTTCACATAAAAGGGGAACAATAAAGTATCCAAAACAAAATTTTAACAAATAATTCTTTTCTCTTTAACAACAATAAAAAAGAACAATAAAGTATGCAAAACAATAGGTTATCAAATAATTTTTTTCCTTTTTAAAAGGTTAGCAAATATTTTTTTTCTTTGTTGTAATAAAATTAATAGAAGGGCAAAAAAGTAAAAGAATATGTTGAGAGTGGGATTTGAACCCACGCCCTTTCGGACCAGAACCTTAATCTGGCGCCTTAGACCAACTCGGCCATCTCAACTTTCGATTTAAATCACAACATTGTTTTCTAATATAAAAACTCCTTAATTCACTTCTTGTTTCAGCAGATTATTAATTAATATCATCAATTAAATCATAGACTATATTGTTTAAAATAATGCGGAAGAATTTAATATTCATATAAATTAATTAGAAAGAACTATTAATGTACATTTAATATTGGTTTTGGTAAAATTAGGTATAGCGTATCTGTGACATGTGTGTTGTATTATAAAACTTCTTTTATTCATTTTGCTAAATATCAATCTATGATGATATCGTATCTCATGATAGAAATCATTATTCCACATTTCAACTAATAAATTATCACAAAAACTTGTGTGAAATAGTTTTACGTATAATTTCCGTGACACAGATCTTTTTACCCATGGTATAAACCCATATCCATCAATATATATGATAATTTTGAAACGTGGTAGTGGGTTGACCCATGTCACGTAAAATGATCCCTGAGCGGTCTCATGCAAGAGTCACGACTCACCCATATATTATAAAGATAAGATTTATTGGCCCAATTATGGAATAGCCTGTCACACAAGTTAACTAGATCAAATTTATTTCGAATATTGTCTAAACAAGGTATTTAAAATGATAAAATCCATACACATGTACTTTAGGTAAACAAACTTCAATTTTCTAAAACATCTAGATTCCAACAATAATAATACATTAATAATTCACTATTCATGGTTCAAATATATTCTTACGAATTAGTCTTTTATTTGTGGATTAAAATTGATCTATCTTCTAAGTTTTGATCGGGTGAGATGTTACTCTTAACATTAAAGTGATATATTTTCTTAATTTATGAACATAAATTGTTATTTTGTTTTTTTTAAACCTAATTCAAGTGTAATAATAAAATAATATAGGTCTTTTTTCTCTCGTTAAAATACAATATCCAAATATATGTTTTCCTACTTTAAATGACATGTACATACCTCTTTCCCCAAAAACACATAAAAAAATCTCTTTTAGTTGGACCAAAACATTTTCATTGCCCTATAAGCTTTTATGGGCTTGAATTGGGCCATAATGATGGTAGAATAGCCCAAATATATGGGCTTGCTATAATCCTAACTGGGCTTGGCTGGATTTGTTTAGGAATTTCATAAACTAGCCCACATATTGATAGAATAGCCCAAACATTATAAGTTATAAATGTGAGATCTCTTGATTTGACAATAATTAAGAAATAATTAGTTTTAGTTTAAGCTTTGATAGGGCTTAGAAAATAGTAATAAATTTAATAATTTTACACTCATTGAATATTACAAGTTATTTATTTATAATTTCTCTACCCTCTTGCATTGTAGGTATGTTTTTAGATCCAATTTAGAAATAAATTGCTGAAGTATTTGAATAAAATAGATGATAAACATAATTAACTATCATATATCTTTTTGTATCATATATGTTTCTTTTAGATTATTTTTTCTTGTAATCCATATCTCAATATTAAATGATGAGTGGGGAAAGCTAATTACACTTTAAACATCAAAGAATAATTACATAAATAAACACTAGACATTGTACAATAGGAGTGATTAATGCCATAATCAATATTTTTTAATGTGACATAGCTTTTGCATGAGATGCTTATTTATTTTTATATTTAATTTGTTTCTTTAATTCCAACCCACAAAATTATTACTTCACACATTTAAGTTGGATCATTTAATCATACTCTTACAAGAATCTAACATCAAAATAAAGTAAATTTGTTTTATTACATTTATGCCCTCCAATATGATTTAAATATGGGTTAATTGCAATAAAAATACAAACTTTGCTCAAATTGCAATTTTAACCAACTTTTTGAATATTAGCAAATATAACATGTACTTTCATATTTGTTGCAATTTTAACCAATATGCAGTTTTCGAATATATTTATTTTTGAAATTAATATCATAGTTTCGAAATAAAACAATGACTTAACATTCAAAATGATAGTTATTTGAAATGGTGAAAGTTATTGTCAAAATAAATATACTTGAAATATGTCTGTTGGTTAAATTTGCAAAAAATATGAAAATTCATGTTATATTTGCTAATATTCAAAAAATTGGTTAAAATTGCAAATTAAGTAAAGTTTGTGTTTTTTATTGCAATTAACCCAAAAAATTAAACACCTAATTTGCATTCCCACATATAAGCTTCTTTATCTTAATTATAAGATGGGTGTTTAAGACAGGGAGACAAACTATGAACATGATATTCTATTTCTATTTTCACATGGATCATGTTTCTACTTTTTAAGAGAACAAACTCTTTTAATTAAAAAAAAAAAAACAAGTGTACTAGCAATTTGATTCTTAATATGAAGTGAAAATTGAAGAATATAATCATGTTATTCAAGTGTATGATTGTTAATAACTTATGGCATGAATTAAGTACAATAACTATTTTCGAAATTTGGTTCGGTTACAAGTAAATTCAATTATGATCTAAAATTGCAGCACCCTTTTTAGATTTTATAATATTGTTGGAATTTTTCTATTTTTGATGATCATATAACAGCCATTTTATTGCACATATCAACAAAATTCTACTCCCTCCGTCCCTGCTATCTTTGCCTACTTTCCATTTTTGGTTGTCCCAGCTAACTTTGTCAGCCCAAAAATGGCAACAAAAAAATTACGACCTTATTCCTCAATATCTTTCATTTTACTCACTTTACACTCAAAAAACACACAAACTGCCGCTCAAAAACATTAAAATAACACATCACATCAAAGTCAACAGTTTTTTTTTAGAATTCGTGCCGATCAAAGGTGGCAAAGATAAGGGGGACAGAGGTAGCATGAAATTTGAACCAAATGTAACCTAAAAATAATCCAACTTATAAACAAGTGAGAGAGAGAGAGAGAGTGGGAAACAGTTGTCAGCAATGTCCAAGAAAAAAGGTTGACTTAATGTTGACACTGTCAAACTACTATTGCAGTATTGCACTTTGTTTCTTGGAGTGTTGGAACCATGAATGACTAAAGTTAAAGTTTTATTCCATTTTGGACACTTTCTTTTAATCATTTAATTTAGTATCACTCCATTCATAGTTCTTATAATACATTGAACACTATGATTTGACCAATACTAAAATCAATTTCCATTGTTCCATTTAACTACATATTTCATGAACTTATATTAAATTATGTGTCACACTTGAGCATGGGGGAGTATGAAGAAATGCAAATATCATAAGATGTTCTTTATTTTACAATAAAACCCACTATGGATCAAAACAAAATTCGATTAAAATCAAACAATAACAATCATAAAAATATTTTTTCATAAAAAGTCCAACATGTGAGTGTATAAAATGACACTATATATCAAGTACATATATCACATGACTGGCATATTGAACTCTGCTTTCTTTGCATGTATTTATACTACTACTCACTAAAGCCATTCCCAACAAGAATCTCTCTCTCTCTCTCTCTCTCTCTCTCTAAACTCAACAATGAAGCAGAAGAAGTTCAACTCACATGGGCTTCTCCTATTTCTTGTTCTCATCCTCATCACCACCTCAAACAACTCTGCAAGAAACATAGCATCCAAACAAGGTACATACAATTTTCTAACACATCTCTCCATTTTCTTGTTTTGATCCAAAAACATTAAAAACAAACCATCTCTTTTGCAGGTGAACCAAACTCAAAGATCACCAACAACAATTCTCTCACTGTAATTTCCTCTTCCCTCCATCTTATCAAGCTTGTTTGTTACATTTATCGAACCACTAACTTTCATTAACCATTCTCCGATCTCGAATCGAGCATCGAATAGTTAGATTTACACCTTCTAACTTGACTTTGTGACACACAAAATGCCAGAATCTGATGGGCTTGGAAGAGTGTCAAAATGAAAAGTGCTTAACAAGAAGGGTTCTTGAAGAGGCCCATCTAGACTACATATACACTCAGCACCATGACCCTTGAAGATTCCTTGGAGAAATCAAATCAGGCCTGTTTTTAGGAAAATATGAATTAAATAAGGTTTTTGTGTTTGTTTGTAATTTTTTGAGACATGTGTTCAATTCTCAATATCTGTGCTTCATTCTATTTTCAATTCTATGGTTTTAATATGATTGTGAAGCTTTAAAAATGGATTTGATTTCTGAAATGAGTTTTTTTTTTCCTTCTTTTTCCTCTGGATTTTATTTCTTGTAAATAAGTTTGTAAAATGTTGGCATATAATTTTAAGAGCTTGCTAGTTGTTTATATTTTTAAAGGATTAAAAAAAAAAAAGATCAACCACTCCAATATCTATTTATTACTTTTTGGTCCTTACATTTTTATGTACTTGTATATTTGATCCCTTTTTTACATACTTTAATTATATTCAGTCTGCTAAAATGATCTGTTGCTTAAACCAAGAATGTCAAAATGACTGTTTCATTTTATACTATAGTTATAGTAAATTTGTACCCTTTTCTTCTTACATGCCTGATTAGATGTTTCGAACATATTACTCATCTGATAAGACAATAAATGAACCTAACCTAAATAACGGATAAAATTAAGCTCAATGTCACATCATAATTACTTATTAGAGTTTCCTATTATTGTATGTTAATATTACACAGTTGATGTTTATTTATTTGATACTTATATATAACCATGATTTACATTGTATACAAAAACTTATTTGAGACGATTTTATGGATAATTTTTATAAAAATAATGTTTTTTATTCATTACCCAAATCCATTTTTACAAATTTATATGATTACACGATTTGATCATATCATATAACCTTATAAAATGCATATATCGTGATTATATAATCTAACTCTACAAATACACATATCTCGTGAAATGACAATATACTCTTTCTTTGGGCAATTTTATCGATCTTTCTGATTTGTAGTAGAAAAATAAAAATAAAAAACGGTTAAAATTTTAATAAGCATCTCCAATAGTGCGTCATCACAATTTGATAGCGTGTGTTATGCATCTCCAACAATGACTTAAAATTCTGCACCAACGTCTCATCTCAACTGCATGTTTTACGCCAACTTTACACACGTCAACGCCTGCGCCAAGTTAGGGATGACAAAATTGACCCGACCCACGGGTACCCGCCCTGACCCGCGGTGTTTGGGTCCCGCCCCGCCTAATACTAATATTAATATAAATAATATATATATTGTGATAATTCAGTATATATATATTAATCTCAATTAATGTATATATTATAGTAATTAAGTGTATGTGTGTGTATATATATAAAAGTAATTGAGGATCATATTTTAATTAATTAAGTAAAGACTAAAATTGTAACATTACATGTAAAATAATGTTTTTAATTTGTTGTTGAGTGTGTAGAATAGTAAAATTAAATACCCACTTCAAATTATTTAATCAAATAATTATTCAAATTATTTAGTTAATAATTTAATTAGGTGTTTTTCAAATTATTCATGTTAAAATTGCAATTTGTTATTATTTATTTTTAATTTTTTAATAAAAACGGGGCGGGGCGGGGCGGGGCGGGGCACCGGACAAAAATTTCTGACCCGTGGCGGGTCGCGGGTAGTAGGTGCGGGGTGGGTCTGGATAGTTAACTACCCGCCTCGACCTGCCCCATTGCCATCCCTACGCCAAGCTAGTTTCTTTTCTTTTTCTTTTCTATTTTCATGTTAAAAAAATTAATTATAAGAAATATTTTAGAATATTCTTTTATGATGCAGAAAATAATGAAAACTATTGAAGATCATTAGCAGTTATTACATAAAAATAATGTAAAATTAACAATAAAATCATGGACATTTTGGAGGTGGTCTAGGGTGATTTGGGGAGATGATTAATTAGTTAGCTAAAACGACAGCGTTTTAAGCTATTAAATAAGCAGGATACTGTAGAAGCTACACCAGGTGTTGATATGATGAGATTCAAGTCCCATCGGCTACTTTTGTCTTCATACGCCGGAGCTCCTTCCGTCCAATCAAATCATGCCACTTCTGTAATCTTTTTGCCACGTCACCAGTTCATTTATATGTATGATACACCATACATGCAGTTTGTTTAAAAGCGGCAGCTTAGATATATATATATAGGAGTTTAATATTGTAAACTAATTAAATATATATATAGGAGTTTAATATTGTAAACTAATTAAATAAATAATTAAAAGAAAGTACGAGGGTGAGGAATAAATAAGGAGAAAAGTAAAATGGATATATATATATCAAAAAAGAAGATCTTCAATAAAAATAGATAACTAATTTTCCCTCCTAAATTTACATACTATAATTGGAAAGAAGTTAGTTATAATAATAAAAAAATTAAAAATAAAAAGATTTATATTTTTAAGAATTGTAGGGTCCACTAGGTTGGGCTATAGCCTATTGGTATGATATATAGGTTATTTTTGTCTTTTTATAATTATATAAATCACATTCTTTAAATTAAATCTTTTTTAAAATTTTTTGTTATAATCTATGATATATCAAATTTATCATTTTTGTATATTTAGAATTTAATTGTTCCTCTTATTTTGTATTCACAATTTTGATAACAAGTGGGGTATAAGTGAATGAATGTATACTTAATGCATATTAAATAAGAAATCATGATTTCAAATTAAATGATTTATTCATTTAGAATTTATGTTTAATATATGATTGATCAGTTTTATCGTTTTTATTATAATTTGTTTATTGTAATTTTTAATTTTTAATTTTAATTTTAATGAGACCATGTTAATTTACATTGCATCGTAAAAAATAACAATGTATAAATTTGATATTTAAAATTTAGTGCATAATTATATTTAACACAATTAGAAATACAAAAAGAAATGACTAAATTAAACAAAGATTAGGAAATAAAAAATAAATTTTTTAGACTTTTTGAGAAATTAATTATAATGAAAAACATTTTTATATAATTGTTTGGTTTATTTGTCAATTTAAGTGGGTTCAATATTCAGTTATCTACATTATTTGAATATATATAGCAATATATCAAAATATTTATATCTTTTCTTTAATTAACTATAAATAATTAAGTTATTGGTTAGACCGAAAATTTCAAATAATTTTATAATTGTGAACGTCAGGGAATATGCAGTTTTGTCAATAAAATTAATCACTTATTAAGCATGCATCAAAAAATACAATAATATATTTATCATGACAATTATGTCTATATTATAAACTGCAACATGCATAACATATCTTTAGGAGTTAAAATGTTTTTTTAATATCAATTATCGTTTAACATCCATAACACAATAAATATTTCTCATTACTAAATTTATTTATTTTTTACAAAATTGATTAGTGTATAAAATTGGTGTCATTTTTAACAACTTCATATTTTAAATATAGATTTTATAATTCATTGTTCAACAAAAATATAAATTTATATATTATTGTTTGCATTTTAAAAATATAATAATATTTAAAATGAGAAACAGTAGAGATAAAATATCTAAATTCATATTGATATATAATTTAGGTTACGATAATACTATCACATTATATTATTAAAAAAATTAAAATTAATAAATTAAATTATAAATTATGGATCGCACGGGTATAATTCTAGTTAAATAAATAAGGAGAAAAATAAAATGGATATTAAATAAATAAATAAGCTGCTAGTGTTAGAATCGGGTGTGCTTCTTGTTTCTGTCTCATTACTACTCTCTCCCTTCTCTCTCATCCTCCTCTCTCTCTCTCTCTCTCAACATCACACCAATAATCCCTTTCAATGTCTCGCGATCTGAATGAAATCAAGCGACTGATGAACTGAAGAAACGGAAGAGATTGCGGATTTTCGATTGATGTTTGAATCGGTTGTTTCAATGGATAAGGAATTCAAGCGTAGCTTTCATGCCATCTCCGCCGCCGCAGCGCCGGACTCTCAGCTCGATAGGTATACAGGTGGAGGATTGGAAAGAGGACCTTTCGTTGGGAGAATCGCGGAGAAGAGAGGTTTGTTGAATTTCGACTTGAATGTTGCTCCACCGGAGGACGGCGAGTCCGACTCTCCGGCGGCTGGAAACGGAGGAGAAATCCGGTCCACGGCGGCGGTTGATGTCGGCGAGAATGGGAATGGAATTCGTTCGCATTGCTCGAAAGAGGATAACAAGGAGGAAAAGGAGATGAAAACCGCAAACGCCATTGGCGATTCAGATGTGAAAACGGAGAGGAGAATTACAGGGTGGAATACGCTCCTTGAAGTTGCAGAAGATGCTCTACGCGAGCACGAGGAGAATCTGAGAAACAATCGGCCGCGCGAAGCGAGTCAGGACTCGGAACTCGGTGGTGAGTTGAACCAAGGAGCGACTCGGAAGAAGATCACCAGGCACAGACGCCAGCAGGGTTTCTCCCCGGAATGGAACGACGAAACGGCGGCGGCCGTGGTGGTGGTGCGATCCACCAGGGGGAGGGCGGTGGCGATGCCGAACAAGTACAGGGATTCAATTCTAGACGCGGTGGCGGTGGCGGAGGCGGAATTCTCTCGGCATAACAAAAGCGGCAAATCCGCCACCGTTGTTTCCACCAAGCGGAAGTCCAGGTGAATGTGCCACAGTAAATTTTTACTGTTTTTAACCTTTTTACAGCGCGGTGAAAACTAGGATCAAGGTTTTTTTAACCCTATGATATATGCCCTTTTTGCACTTATTACTACCCCCACTTTTTATCTGGTTAAAATTTTAAGGAAAATGGTGGTAAATAATTCTTGGGATTGTACAGAACATGACATTGTGGTGCTGTCTGGATAGTAAGTAACTAATTTCAGTTTTCAATAGCAGTTTCAAACAATGCTTTTCCTAAATCATCACAAAAAACGAAAATTATTTTGGAACAAATTTTAATTGTTAAAACTATATTTATTTTGGAATATAGGTATTATATCAATTGTATTATTTCAAAAGGAATATTCAGTTCATTTAATTCCACATTTATGACTACTATATGTATGACATATTTATCAAAGACTTTAAGCAATTAGGATCCTCTATTCCAAATCGTGTTTCATCTGATGTTCCAATATAATCCCAACACGACACGTGTAAAAGATGACATCACCAATGTACATTTGTCATCTAATTAAAATAATGAAACATAAGATGGAACACGATCTTGAAATAGAGGATCAAATTCCGACTTTAAGCAAGCTTGGACACGGTGGCCGATTTTCATTGGACCCATTTTGGATATATCCTATAAAATTTAATGTCTTTTTTTCTAATAAAATTATATATATGTGTGTATATATATATATATATATATAATGATGAAAATTGGGCCCATTTACTCATAGAAAACTTCTTTTCTGGCCAATCATATTTAAGTTATTTTCCAACAACGTTTTGGTTATGAAGCTAAACCGTGGGCGAGTATCATACTCAACCAATCATAGGATACATAGTTTGATATCATGGATGATGTATTGCATCATAATTACATATATTATATAATACAGTTTATCTACTTTTCGAGAAGATGGTTGTAATATACGTCAATTTATATCTATAGAGTTCATTGAAATAATGATCATTTAATGTATGGAAGTTATTATACTCCCTCTTATTCTTTTTCAGTGTGACAAATTAAGAAATATTTTATTTTCCTAATATACCCTTCATTAATTAAGTTTTTATTTGATATTTTTTGAAAACATATACTCCCTCTAATTAAAAATGAGTGTCATTTTGGAAATTTCAACTTTTTCCTTTTTAAGTGACGTTTTGAGTATTAATTTCATAATATGCCCCTATATTTAATGCATTCATACATAAATTAATTTGTATGTTACTTATGTTTTCAAAAAAGATTGAATAAAAACTTAATTAATAAAGGGTATACTAGAAAAATAAAACAATTCTTAATTTGTATGCAGAGTTTAACGATGACACTTCAAATGAATAGGAGGGAGTATGATATAGAAATCTATTAATGTACGAATGCATTAAGTATAGAGACATATTATGAAATTAATACTCAAAACATCGCTTAAAAAGAAAAAAATTAAAAGTTCCAAATCGACACTTATTGTGAATAAGAGGGAGTATCCATTATCGTTTAGCTCCAATTTGATTATGTTCAAAGTTTGACCTGCATGTTTAATTTAAGTACAATTTTATTTTTTATTAATTAAAGACTAAGTTTTTCTTATTGATCTAAAATTATTATTAATATTATTATAAGACATGTCACAATAATCATAATAATTGTCGTAATTTATTAGGGATATTTTGTATAAGAATATTAATGCAGCATTCAGTTGGGTTCACACTGCCGTGCTCCTCAGCCAATCAGAACTTGCCACCTGGAAAATGACGTGGCAACTGGAAGCCACGTTGGTTTCTGAAAGTTCAGTTCCACGTGTCCGATGATGCTGTATCGTTATAACACTATTATAAAAATCAAGAAAATATAGCACTGCAAGTTTAATATGGAAAAAAATCCATTAATAAAACTCGTAATAGCAAAAATTAATATTCAACCATTTGGTAGGAAATTCCCAAACCCTTATCTTTACTTCATCATTCATGCAAAATTTGATCTTTTAATAAAAATTACTGGTTTAATGAATAATTCTATACGTATTTGATTGCATTTAATTAATATAATGAGCACAAAGTTGTTCATCCCAAATAAAGAAGCCGCTAAATATTATTATTATTATTATTATTATTATTATTATTATTATTATTATTATTAATTAAGTAATTTCACTTGAAAACTTCAATTCTACAAGTCCTGCTTGATCAAATTCTCCCATGGATTCCGAATCCCAGCGTCGTGGATCCACTTCCCAAATGTGTCTGCACAAAATTCTAACCATAATCACCACCATTCAATCCGCCGCGGCGCTGCCGTGTTCGGCGGAGGACGAAACACTCGATGAGAACAAAGCGTCCGGCTTTGACTCAAACGCCGTCGTTTTGGGGAGGAGCTCAAGCAGCACCACCACGTTAGAAGTCGATGCGTCCGCCGCAGAAGGCGGCGGATGTTTCAATGTCGGTACAGAAAACCGCGGCGATCGGGTGGAGGATTCTCAGAGCAGAATTGAAGATGCGGAGAGGAGCTTCAGTCTGCTAATTGAAGCTGCGAAGCTGATATTCGGGGAATTCATGGAGAATGATGAATCGGAGATGAAGAACGGCGAAGTGGCGGTGGAATCCGGAGAACTGCCGCCTTCGCCGGTGGTGCGGTCGAAACGGGGGCGGACTCAGGCTCTTCCTGGCAAGTATCGTGACTCGGTGGTTGAACCAGTGAGTCGGTTCTCGCGAACTCGGTCCTCCATTGTTGCTTCGAAACGTAGACGAAGGTAAAAAAAAGGTAACTTTTTTCTCACTCTTCTTTTATTACTGTTTTTGTATTTGTAATTTCACACAATTTCTCATGTTAATTAATAATTATTGCTATATTATTATAATTTGGTTAAATTGTTGAATTGACTTTTTTTAATGTTTTATATGCGTTTCTCTCTTTTTTTTTTCATTTTTATTTATGTTACTAATTTTATTTAACCAATGTTACCAATGCATATTTTCTTGGACAGTCATATTAAAAAGGATTGAGTTCTTCTATTACACTTGATGTTACATATTTTATTCCAAATTAATCATCACACGCTACGTGTATTCAATGACATCATTAATTAATGTGTGGCGTGTATTAAATATTATGTAACACGAGATGTTACATTAAATGTAATAGAAGATCCAGACTCTATTAAAACAGCTTACTCGGCCATGTCCATCTGATCAACCCAAGCCCAATAAAGATTTTTAGTGAAAACTATATTATTTAACTCTTTGAATTCTTTTTTTCATCAAATTATTGTTGTTTTCAAGCATGATTATAAAAGACACAATTATACTACTATTCTAATCTGATCTAAAGGACCAAAATATTTATAACAAGTGTACTTATAAGTAAAGAACTATGAATAGATAATTGATCAGATATAAATAGTTAAACATCCAATAAATAGTTAAAACTTTGTGTGCAACATAGTAATCAATATTGATGTGTTGTTTTCATTTGCCCAAGAATAGAAATGTCAGAAGATCAGTATCCAGATATGGAGTGGGCCCCAGTTTATCAAATTTGGTTTGTCCATAGCAACTGGTATCTTTATTACCACTATAAAAAAGAATACACTATCTTTGGATCTTAAGTACTATATTCTTGTTTTATATTCTTTCCCTTTTGGCGTGGACGTATCAATTATGGGTTCTGGATTTATCAAGTTACTCTGATTCCTAGATTAACATTACCAATAATACTCCTTTGTCCCATATATTTTAATTCTTTAAATTTTGATGGGCCAAAATAAAAACAAAATGAAGGCACATGTAGCAAAAATGCACAAATTAAAATAGATAAAAGTGTTGGAAAAAAGAAAGTAATAAAACACAGATAGAACAACATACTATATATTACAAAGTTGTTAATTGGGCTCGTCCAATTGGGCCCATGCATTTAATCAGATGGGCCGGATCTTACAGGCTAAAGTCGGCCTCCGTTGGCCCAAATAATAAATAGGCTAAAATGGGCTTTAGTTGGTCTGAACGATTATCATACAGCTAAGGCCATCCTAGCTTTTGGTTTGTATGTATAAATAATTATGCAGATAATTATGATATAAATCAACTCCAAAACTTGTACATAAAAATAAAATGGAAATTAAATCATAAAAGATATAGGCTTAAGAAAAAGGGAAGTAGAGCAAAAACCATTAACAAATTTTTCAAAACATCTTCATAGATCTAGAATTTTAAAAACTAGACTTTCTAGAAACATAAGATGTTAGAATACATTGAATGACGTCAGAGAATGTCAATGGAGTAAGTCTCATGTGAGACCGTTTCACGTAAGTTTTTGTGATGTTAGAAATGACAAAAAATGAGTACCATACTATATAAACAGATTCTATCTAATACAAAATTTACTATACATCTATAACAGATTGTCTACTTTTACAAAAATGAAATCTTGATGCAAGTGGTTTGGGACACCTCGTTCTCATGTCAAATCCTCTAATGCAGATATAACCTGAAAAATGAATTAGATTAAATCTTATTAATGAGAAGGAAAGAATGATAGATTCAAAATCATAAACTAAAAACATATGAATAGAATCTTACCTTTCTGGAAACAATACATGACTTGTTCCAACGACATACCTAAATTTCAATACAAACTTTAAGAAATATATATACAGAAATACTATATTATTGTCGTTTATTTGTACGAAGATAATTACATAATTTATTACCTTTACATATCGAAGTTATTGATGTTCCACAATATAGAATCCGTTTGTCTAGATTCCATATCAATGCTCTCGTAACATCTATCGGGTTTTTGCTAGTTTCGTGATCAGCAAACACCTGTGTATGAGAGTTGAAATATTTTTAAAAATAGGAAATATATTAATTATCAATACCTAAGATTTTAAAAAGTATGATATATATTAAATATCAATACCTCGTTGATCTGAAAGTATGTTCCATTGAGTGGAAACCCTCCTCTATTAGCTGTTCGACATGGAATCTGCAGATATATATATAATCGTGTAAATTTCTCAATGTTACGAAAACTGTGTAAAATAAATAGGGTTTATTGAAAATTAACTGATCTTCTCACCAAAATTGTCCCTTTAACATTGTTGTTTTCTTTATGCTCCACAATTTCACTTGTACATGCACCACATGTTGTCGACCCCCGACCACCCACACAACTACAAGCCTCTTTCAGCCCTTCCGATGATTCTGTAATTTCATGCCAATCAAAAAAACCTTGTTTAAGATTAATCTCTCGATTTAAACAATGGAAAAGTTGAATCATTCAAGATTAGCCTATCGATTTAAACAATTGGAAAAGTTAAATCGTTCAAGATAATGAGACAACAATGTGTACCTTGATCAGATATTGCTAAAAGGTAAGGACATGGATCTTCAGGTACTCGTTTTTCAAACTGTTTCACACATAACAAAATTCATTATTATGGATCTTCTTCATGTTCTCCAAAATGTCTCACACATATAAAATAGATAACAAAATAGTTTTTTTAGCTCATAAATATACAATAGAAAACCTTTCATACCTATAGAATAAAGTAACAAAATTCAGTATTCATAACACAACTTACCCCAACCAAAAGAGGATGCGTATCAGGAAGAACATACCTAAAAATTGAAAATTCGAAAAGTTTATCAATTTCAATACACTCAAGAAACCAAAATAAGATAGGGTAGAAATAAACTTACACTAATATGAGTGTCCTTAAACGCTCCACGAACTTTAGTCGTTTAGGCATTGGAATCGATCCATCTTGAGGATCTAATGCAACCATAGCATTTGATACATCATCGATCACACTTTGTGGATTGCTCAAGAACTTTACCGATAAATCATCGACCACATATGGTGGATTGTTCGAGGACTCTTGACTGCTTAGTATGATAGTCGGAATTTGGGTGTCACATCCGAAATCTTCAATATCACCTCCTAGTGGTTCATAAGGTGCGGGCCCTGGAGATGGTGGAAATTCTATGACTGGTTCCGGAGACGATGGATATTCAATGATTGGTTCCGGTACACTATAATCCTCCTCGTTTCTACTTCTACTTCCATTCGTTATTGCTCGATTATGCTCGGATGACATGTTCTTGTCCCGAGAATCTTCAAGATGGAGCCTAGAACTACTAATCAAACATGTGAACACATATCTAAGAACTAAAATCGTGGCTACTATTATTATTGTTTGATATTTGATACTAACCTTGCAACTGCACTTGCATAGTGTTTACACTCTCCTCTCATTGGGCACACATTGCACTTTGGATTTGTCTTCGTACAAAAAGACTACATTATTCAAAAAAAAAAAAAAACATATTGTATCATTGAATTATAAAACTAAGCAAAACAAGATTTGTGGAGAAAAAAAAAAAGAGGAATGATACTTACCTTTGAGAAAATGTTCACGTAGCAATGGTTTTCATATCTGTTACAAGCACAAAATCTTGTCAAGACATGTAACATGTAACATGTAAAAGCGAAAGATAGTATTATTTTCTCGTACTTACAATATTAGCTTATGGATGTGGCTTATTCGTGGCCACACGAACTTTTGGACGCTACCCAGCTCCGGATAACTGCAAAACGAACATATGTATACATGTATCAGATCATTATTTCTTACGAAAAAAACAACCAAATTAGTTCGCTAATGTTCTCACTCGTTCAGATTGTGTATTTGAAGACCATTGGGTAAGGGCTGGAGTTTGACCCACCCAACACGCACCAGGAATCGAGCAGCATTCACATCGATCTAAGACAGTATCGACAATGAGACAAGTTCACTAATCCAGAAACTTAGTGTAACAAATCAATATATATGCTCGACGAAAACGTACTGGGAAGGCAGGCTGCAGAAGTGACAAAAGCCTCACACACTCTGTGCTCTTCAGACCAAGTCCATCTATGCTCAATAAGTAGTCTCTGTAATAAAAACATATGTACATTCATATTTCATAAAACCAACTGATTATATTAGGCAAACATAAGCTTCATATTTCCAAGATGGATGCTTACTTTACTTTATCTGGTGGAGCATTTCTTAGCCATTCCAGGTCCAAACTATTGTGATCTCTAACCATACGATCGAGAAAATTCTGAAAAACGTAACACGTTAGAATCAATGATGACGAAACTATAAAACTGGTTCTGCAAGAAACTCAGTTAACACCTTGATTCTTTTGGCGAGCTGATTGCTCATGCCTCGTTCTTCGATCACTTTAGCAATCTCCTCTTCAGATGCTCGTCTCACTGCTTTCCAGTCGACCAAATCTGCATATTGGTCCTCCCTCATTGCATCAGAATTAGAATAGTTTTTTCTCAACTCGTCCCAATCGATCTGGTTTTCTTGTTCGTTTTTAACCTTGTCCTTTTTCTTTCTTGAAGATATGTTTCCATTCTCAACAAGTATCTCCACTGGATTGTTGGAGTCCGATTCTTCGCTCTTTCCAGGTTCATCCGTTTGTCGGCTTTCAGAAACCATGGAATCGATTCTATTAGTCAAACCATTCTGCTCTCTTACAGATGGAGGTGGATATCTTGCTGCCAGAGTCATGAAGGCATTACTGCATGACAAATTCAGACAGAATTTACCTTAAAAAGAACACAGTTTTGTATAAGATATTTACATTCAATGATCTGTATATGGTATTGAATTTTACCTGGAGAGATTATCACCAACGTTTTGAGTAAGAAACACTCCAACTATAGAGTCAATAACGGATCCTTTCCATCTCGAAAAACGCCTATCTCCTGAAGTTCATTGTTCATACATTTAAGCATTGATAGTTAGGCTACCACTTATATCCTACATCTATGAAGTCAGAGTTTCTTCGTAAAATACCTGTCAATTCGCGCATCATGGCATTAAACGTCGTAACTAGTGTTGTAAATAGTTCTCTCTCTTTTGCCAAAGATTCACTAACATTCTCTGCAGCTTGGCCCTCGTTTGCAGCTTCGCCCTCATTCTTGAACGTCAGCAATTTCCAGACTCGAATTGTCTCTTCATCAAGATCAACTTTTGGCCTTCGTTGCTTTGGATCGAGAGCTTGATCTACAACCTGTATAGCCCTACTCTTTTGATCAACGACTTGGAGGGCTCGAATCTTATGATCCTCAAGGTGTAAAGATTCCATCCTCTGAGTAGCATAATCCACCAAAGCTTCTTTAAATGCATCATCTGAAACCATAACAAATCTTAAGTTTCATAATACAAGATCAAGTTTAAGAGAATTCTAATCCTATTGGGTACTAAAACACACAACCTTGGATGATGTCGAAT
The DNA here is from genome assembly GCA_005771605.1 of Scutellaria baicalensis. Classification (NCBI taxonomy): domain Eukaryota; kingdom Viridiplantae; phylum Streptophyta; class Magnoliopsida; order Lamiales; family Lamiaceae; genus Scutellaria; species Scutellaria baicalensis. The sequence continues at coordinate 43,802,066 of CM016721.1, forward strand.
TCTGCAGAGCACGTTTCAACATTTGCATCAACTTGGTGCTCACATTGATTGACTGTTTGAACTTGTGGACCATTTCCGTTTCCATTTCCAAGCGGATCATCAGGATGAACTTGTGGACCATCTCCGTTTCCATGTCGAGAAGATTCATCACCTTGGTGCTCAAGTTGATCATCGACTGATTGAACTTGTGGACCGATGGGCAGGAAAACCGAGAGGTCTTTCCTGCATTTAGTAGGCCTCCTAGATCGTTTCCTTTTCGAGTTTATGCAAGTTAGATTCAATATCCTCGACTCACACTCCCATTTCCGATGAATCATTGCAACCAATCTGATCAACTTGGGAATCGACAATCTCTGTCGTGTCATCCTTTTTTTCTTCACTCTTCCACTCTTCTGATCACAACTTTCCACATTAAACTTCAACTCTCGTCTGCAAACTCCTTTTCTATCACTCCTTTTCTTCTTAACTATTCCATTCTTTTGCTCATCATTAACTATTTCACTCTTATGGTCACAGCTTTCGTCGTTGAAGTTCAGCTCTCGTCTACAAACTTGTTTTCTACGACTGTCATCGTCCTTCCTCTCCGGTTTCCTTTTCCGATTACTCTTCACAGGTACCTCATTCTTCTCCGCCTTCGGCTTTCTTTTCACCGGCTTTGGAGTCCGGGGCTTAGGAGTTAACGGCTTCAATGGTTTGCTTTCATTCACAACCTTAGGCCTATGTTTTTTCATCTTCTTTCTCTTTCGTGGTGTTGTACTCGACTCATCAACTTCCTTCTTCCTACCATCTGAGATTGCCACGAAATTTTAACTTTCAGAAAAATAATTTCAAACACAAAGTAATCTATATCCCAAAACATAGCAATGAGGCATGGCAAAGAATGACGAATAAGTTCAAATCCTAAACCAGAAATCGAAAATCATTCATTAACAACATCAGAATGCTAATGATTCAACTCAGCTACTCAGTTCAACTATCCGATTACGATCACTACTACTACTACTACGACCAGTTCGGATTCGTTAAGGTTTCTGTTTTAATCATAGCAAATAGCTTCCATGAATCAAAGCAATGGGTTCAAATTCTTGTCCAAATCACTCAAAATTCATTCCATACCAATTGAATCAGATTCATTGAGTTCTAATCAAATCGAAAAAAAACAATGATCACCTGATCCTCCACTTTTCTTTATAATCTCCGGCTCAAGGCTGGGTTTAGCAGGTGTGTGTGGGACCCAATCAGAGTCCTTTTCCTTCATCTCTGCCGCCATTAATGCAGAAACATATAATCAAAGCAAAATCAATCACTATCATAAATTATTATCACAAATAAATATATACAATTTCTAATGCATTGTACTCAAAACTATATATATATATAGACAATTCAGAACATCATCTTATGAAAGATTGGTAAAACAAAAAAGGAAACGAAACAATAAAACTTACTAAAATTTTTGCTGTAAGTTTTGAAGAATGAAAGAAAAGAATTGGTTGAGAGATGAGAGAGAAAGTGTGTTGATATGGAAGCCTAAATTCCTGGTTTTATAAGATATGCGTGAATCTCTGAGATTACATCCCATTTAGATTTCCCAATCTTAAAAAAAAAAAACCTTCTCATCAATATTGGAACTGGACTCCCGTCTCATATGCGACGTAACTCGCGTACGGTCATGTCCTGAACACGTTTGTGTTCTGGGAACCGTAAAAAACTTATAGCTCTAAAAGACATATTTATAGATAAAAATTACATACTTATCTCGACCGTGTCCTGAGACGCGACCGTGATTGCTCTTAGTTTTCGCGCGAGACACGGTCATATTCCAGGGCACGGTCATGGGCAAGAAAAAAAAATCACATACTGTTGTTGAAAAAGACATACTTAATAATACACCACAGTCGCGTTGGTTGACTGTGCGCGAGTACCGTCACATGTGAGACGGTTGCATATGAGTATTTGTGTCAATATTCATATTATTCATATTCAAGTTATTGATGTTTAAATTCTTATATATATTCTTTCCAAGTTATATATTGATGTTTAAATTAATGTTCAAAATACTTGCTTCGGTAAATATGGAAAAGTTGATATCGATTTCAGTAAAAAAAAGAAAGTAAATTGTCGAGAAAATAGCTAAAAAAAATTATTATTAGTTAGAAGAACATTATTATTTTTTATAAGGGGCAATTCTTTTATAGGTTTATGTATTTTTAGCTTAAGAGGTGGACTCCTGTGAGACCGTTTCATGTGCGACGGCACTCGCACGGTCGTGCGCTGGGTTACGGTTGACCGTGCGCCGGAACACATATTTATAGCACAAAAAGACATATTTATAGACAAAAATCACATATTTATCTCGACCGTGTCCCAGGACACGACCATGCGCCACAGATTGCTCTTAGTTTTCACGCAAGGCACGGTCTGTCCCAGGGCACGGTCGTGGGCGAGAAAAAAAAATCACATACTTATAGTGAAAAATCACATACTTATTATTGAAAAAGACATACTTATACACTGCAGTCGCGCACGGTCGTGTCCTGGGTCACGATCGACCGTGCGCGAGTGCCGTCGCATGTGAGACGGTTGCATATGAGTATTTATGTTAGCTTAATCAGTTTTATAACCACATTTGTTCACTTCTATATTTAAAGTTTAACTAACTGATCGAGATCAAAAATACATATTGTTAAACTCAGATCAAAAATACATATTCTTAGATCAGTTCTATATATATATATATTTTTTTTTTTTTGTTAAGTTTTTTTATTTATCTTGATCAGTTTTTTTAACTACATTCAGACAATCTTTTTATCTCGATCAATTTTTTAATTACATTTAGACTATTGAATCAGTTTTTATCTAATTTAGTTTTTTTAACTGATCGAGATCAAAAATACATATCTTCAATCAGATTATTTTTTATTTTATCTCATCAATTTTTTTAGAAATTTTTTTTAAAACTTGATCAGTGTTTTGACCACATCCAAACTTTTTTTGTTAACTCGATTATCTCATTGAGTTCTTTTAACTGATTGAAATAAAAAATACGCACACCATCACAATAGTGAAATGTTTGGTTGAATTAATAATGAATATGTCTTACGTGAGACCGTTTTATAATGTGGAACGAGTTAATTCATTTTTATCTCGATTATCTCAATGAGTTCTTTTAACTGATTGAAATAAAAAATACAAACCATGACAATAGCGAAATGTTTGGTTGAATTAATAATGAATATATCCTCCATGAGACCGTCTTATTCTAACAGTTCTTTTAAGAATTTACTAACAAACTATGAGTAAGAAAGAGAGGTTTTACGAAAATTATCCGTGAGATTGTCCTTATAAGTTTTCATGATTAACATTTGGATTAAAGATTGTGATTTTTCCAAATCTCTAAAAAACTAACCGAAATCATATTAAAATTTTGGATCCTAATACGAAATTATAGGAAATGTTGTAACAAACATTTTATTGAATATTAATATAAAATACAAAAAAATCATAAAACCATCTAAATGATAACATCAACACAATTTGTTGTCATTATAATAATACTTTTGATAAAAAAAAAAAACATATTTGTTTATATAGTAAAGTGATTTCATCCATAATAATATTTTCCGACGAAACAAACCATTTATTTTCTAAAACAATAAACGTCACGTAAAAATATATTATTTCCATTAAGAGAGAGAGAGAGAGAGAGAGAGAGAGAGAGAAGAATATGGTACAAGTCAGAGCAGCACAAAATGGTACAACCCCTCACTGCGAGACCCCTGTCAACGCTCTGCAAATAAAACTAAAACCCTGCTCAGAAATCCTACCTTATCTTCACATCCCCTTCTTCACCACTCTCTCACACACTCAATGTCGAGCTCCAAAGATGAGGAAGAAGCTCCAATGGAGCCCGAAAATCCCGAAGAAGACGACTCAGAATCCGAAGCTACCCCCGCAGAATCCTCGTCCTCTTCGTCGGACTCCGACTCCGACTCCGATTCCGACTCCGACTATGAACCGCTGACTTACGTCCGACCCGATGGAACGACGAAGCAGATCGATCCCTACGACTCCGACGCCGAAAACACGCCGGAAGTCAACATTCCCCGATTCTCCAGAATTATCAATTCGAAGCGCCTGCGCAAGGAGGAGGAGGAGGAGGAGTTGGACGTTGATTACCTGGATGACCTGTACGATTTTCCACCCGACCCGGAGAATTGGCAGGAGGAGGATTTGAAGGAGCTGTGGGCGGATGCTCCGCTTGGGATGACCAAACCGGGTTGGGACCCGAACGATGTGGATGAAGAAGAGGTGGAGGTTATCCGCGAGGAGATTAAGGAGGGTCGTGACCCGCCCATTGCCCCATTTTATGTTCCTTATAGGAAGCATTATCCGGTTATCCCCGATGATCATTATGATATTTCGACTCCTAAGGCTGCGATTGAGGAGCTGGATAGGATTGAAGAGTTCATGATATGGGTTAGCTGGATTTTCGAGGACGGCAGCTCGTGAGTGTTTGGCTTACATTCTGGTTGTTTTTGGTTTCTTATGTGAAGTTGAATTGTGTTGCTTAAGAACTTCTTGCATATATATTTGTTTGTGTTGTTTATTGTTTAGTTTGAGTTTGATTTAGTGGCTAGGAGTAGAAATTGCCCTGTTCTATATAATTTTTGAAGGATGATGTTTTTGAAGTGTTTAAACCTTGTTTGATTGTTTGTTTGTTCATATCTCTTCGTTGCTGGAATCGTGGGTTTAATGAATCAGGATATATTATCAATCCTTTTCTTATCTACTTCCTGACTATAAGTTTATCATTGATTAAATTGTTTTTTTAAGGTATGAAGGAACTGTTTGGGATGATTATGCTCATGGAAAAGGTGTTTATGTTGCTGAGCAAGGGCTGGTCAGGTTTGTTTGCAAATTTCAAGTTTTCACTAAATTTTCTATTCTATTGTCATGTTCAATGCATGAATATGATGTCTTTTGTTTACAACTTTCTAGCTTAGAGATATCTACTAATACCATTATTATTGTTGTTGTTGTTTTGATAAGCACTTATATCCTTATAAACAATTTTAAGTACTAATTGCGGCTTGTAGGTACGAAGGAGAATGGCTCCAAAACCAAATGGAAGGTCATGGAGTTGTTGAAGTGGAGATTCCCCATATGGAGCCTATTCCGGGTTCCAAGTACTTATACTTTAAAGCTCTTTGTAACGTTATTTGCGCCAGTGGGTTAGGCATTAGTACCTTCATAAATACTCTATTTAGTTGTGTCTTTTTTTTCTTCCAGGCTTGAAGCAAAGATGCGAGCTGAAGGGCAAATCATAAAAAGAGATTATATGTCACCTGAAGATAGAGAATGGCTTGAGATGGATATTGAAGACAGTGTGAAATTGGCTAAACTCACTGGAGGATTTGAAATCCCTTTTTATGAAAATGATGAGTGGATCAGGCAATATGGAAAAAAGCCGTGAGTTTTTATGTTCGAACCTTCAATTTAAAATCAGAATACCCCTAGTTTCATTTAACCTGGTCTTTCTTCCCATTTTACTCTCCAATTCAGAATCTACCTGAAGAATGCATAAAATTGTAGTTTCTTTACTTTTTTTAAAAATAAAATTCTGTTAAGAGGTTATCAATAAATGATTTGCCAATGGAATGACTGATCAGCATGAAGAAATTTTCTAATTTCTGCTCACTGACTTTTCAATGGTACTTTGGCACCAGAGAGAAGGGTCGATATCGGTATGCTGGTCAATGGAAACACGGGAGAATGCATGGTTGCGGTGTATATCAAGTCAATGAGAGGACAATATTTGTAAGAACAGATTATTTTATTACTTTTTATTGAATCGCATTTGCTTCCCCCATGTGAAACTTGAACACATTTGAAATTAGGATTCTGATGGGTTCAAGTGAACAGAAAGAAAAAAGATGGTAATATTCGCTTGCTTACATTCGTGTGGTTTTATCTACATGGCAGCTTGTCTTGGTGCTGTTATATGCTAGTATTTTTTCAGGGATTAACTGAAATGTGACAAATAATTGTGGATGTTATTATTTCAGGTTTCACAATATCAATAATTTTAGTCGAATGGGTGAACAAATTGACTTGACACTGTAGTAAAACAAGCAATTGGGAGTATTATTTTGTATTGTTGATGTTAAAAAAATTTAAAGGGCGTGTGAAATTCTGAAATAAGACACTGCAACGAGAAGCGTAATATCTTATTGCTTATGGGAAATTGGGCCTTGTATAATTTCTAAGAGCTCATCCCTTAATATAGCGAAGAAATAAGAAGCAATATGTTATAGAAAACCTATGTAACTTTTTTCTAGTTTACATGTCCAGGGGAGATTCTATTTTGGAGAACTTTTACAGGATCCAACTGGTTGTGATCCAGAAATATCAGCTGTAAGTAAAATTCTTTCTCTAACACCTTTCTTCAACTTTTGCTTTCTGTTGTGAGGATAACTTAAGAGTATGTTACCTCAGATGCATGGAGGCATAGCAGATGTTGCAGCTGCAAAGGCGCGCATGTTTGTGAACAAGCCTGATGGAAGTAAGTTGCATTCAAACTTTTTTTTCGTCTCAATATTATGTTTTGCCTTGATGTAATGAAATCTTGTGTTATATATATACACACACACACACACACACATGTTGTATGTGTGTGTATATATATCTTGTAATTAATTTTGCAAATTTGGTAAGCTATTCTTCCTTTCTTACACAAGATTTCCATTCGTAATGCGTGCAGTGGTCAGAGAAGATAGAGGTCCATATTCTGATCCTCAACATCCCTACTTATACGAGGAAGAGGATATGTGGATGGCACCTGGCTTCATTAATCAATTCTACGAAGTAACTCACACATTAAGATGAGGAATGATTTAAGCCATAAATAGTACCAAGAATATCTATAATTGTTCTTTTTGCAGGTTCCGGATTACTGGAAAATGTATGTCCACGAGGTGGATCAAGAGAGGGAGATGTGGTTGAACTCTTTCTATAAAGCTCCACTCAGGCTACCTATGCCTTCTGAACTTGAATACTGGTGGTCCAAAGGTAGTAATGTTTATCACATCTTAGATTAACCATATGGTTTCATTGCATTTTCTTGCTTTACATAAACAGTCAATGAATGGCATGCACAATCGATTGATTGATCCTGTGTTATATTCATCAGATGAAACACCAGAGTTTGTATTGATCAATAAAGAACCAAAACCTGATCCTGAAGATCCATCGAAACTGATATACAGTGAAGATCCTCTCATCCTACATACTCCAAGTGGAAGAATAATAAACTATGTGGATGATGAAGAACATGGAATCAGGTTGTTTTGGCAACCTCCATTGGAGGAGGGGGAAGAGCCTGACCCAGAGAAGGTCGAGTTTCTTCCCCTGGGAATGGATGAGTTCTTTGGCCGAGAAGTTAGTGTAGAGAAAGACAGCTTTTGGGTAGGCCTCGCCAAATCCATGGAGAATGCATGCAAGCCATTGTTGGCTAAACTAGAAAAGTGGAGTGAAGAACAGAAGAAAGCCAGTGAGGCAAGGAAAGAGATACTGAAAAAAGAGCTTGAATTGATAGAAGCTGAGTTGATGCTGAAAGACGCCATAGAAGACTTGGATGAAGAACTGAAGAGAATGCAGAAAGAGGAGGAAAAGAAAATGGAACAAGGAACTGAAGAGGAAGATGTTTCAGTTTCTGAACCATCCAAACAAACTGACCTAATCTCACTTGAAGACGAAGATGAGTCAGAAGACGAAGATGAAGAAGAAGATAATACGGCTTCCAGTTTTGGGCCCTTTGAGGGCGAAAACTCCACAAATAATGATCAGAAGGGTAGCATCGGAAAGTCTAGATTCGCATCAGCTTCCCTATCATTTGCCACTTCCAACCTCATTTCACTAGTAAGTTTGCAAATATCTCTCTCTCTCTCTATCTCTCTCTCTCACACACACACACACAGTTAGGAGTGTAAGCCGAGACTGCCAAACTCGAGCTTGAACTTGATTTAAAGACTCGACCCCATGATACCTTAATAATATTTACAATACATATGAAAAAATGGAAGTTCTAATGGAAATAAATAAACTATCAACAGCAAAATAGTAAGTTTATTATACCCTCGATTTGGCTCGTGAGCTTGTCAAGCCGAGTAGTTCAAGCTTGAGCTCGATCAAAAGCTACTTGAGTAGTTCAAGCTCGAGCTTAACTCGATTATTGTTGAGCCGAACACAATCTTTTTTCTTTTCTTTTTTTTATTAGCTCACAAGTTGTATGATTTCATATACTCATACTCAATAGTTATGTTAATTATGATGGATTTGCTTGACAGGTTCCACAAAAACTGCAGAATCCATTTGCAAGGTGGAAAGAGCAGAAGTTTCAGAAGCAAGTCTCATATCTTCCCACCACTCCAACACATCCGCTTTATCAGAGTCCATCTGCTGTTCGTTTTCCTCTTGCTGGCAAAAGTATGAAGTTGAGATGTGTTGGGAGGCCAACGCATCGTGTACAGCACATAATGAAGCTCGGTAACGGGTCAAAAACGAGAGAGTTTATCGAATCAAGAGAACCACTGGAGGACTTGGGTATACTCTCCTTGCACACTCCAATCAGAATGTAGCCCTTATATATCTTTGGATATATTTTTGTAGCGAATTCGAGGGTTTGATCTAGGCTATTTTTTGGACCATTGTTTTGGTAATGTTGGAATACCAGAGATGGCTTGTGGCGATGATGAAAAATGTTGCTGTGGATGATCCTATTGTTATTGCCAAATTCATAATTTTGTTTTCAAAAACAAATACATATTGCATCAATAGATTCTTCCAACATGGACTTGAATAATTGTGTTATTTTGACATTGTATGCAACTAGTGTCTTCAAAATTTAAAGACACTAACATGATGTTCAGCTGTTGAATAAAATGACTGAAATACCCTCAAGATGTGATTTTAAAAATTAAAATAAAATGATGAGTAATTAAAATAAGTAAAAGATAGTTGAAATTAAAAGTAAAGATTTGATCACAGTGGGAGTTGAACCCACGACCTTTAGATTCGGAGTCTAACGCGGTATCCACTCCGCTATGTGACCATAACTTATATAAGGTTGATTAAATAAAATATGATATTTTTATTTTAACCCCATTATTTCACTTAACCCCCTAAGTTTTACATATTCTCACTGGGAACCCTGGAATTTGATATTCCAACTTCTATTGTTTTTTTTATCAGATACTTTATTTATTTGAATATATTGGTGTTAAAAATATATCAATCAACAAGACTACTTCAAACTAATGCACGGATTAAAATTTAGACAACTTAAATGATGCTCCATCTGCATGTGATAACTTTTCAAGAAAACGGTATTTATGTAAATAATTATTGATTCTCGTATTGTAAGGTTGAGTTCGTTAAGCATTGAGTAAAATTCTAATATTCTCCGATGATCTCACGAAAGTGGGAGATTGTTAAATTGGTGATAAATTAAATCTAATCATGTACATATTATAATTTTTGCTATGAAACCAGAGAAAAAAAAAAAAATCATGAATTTTGTTCTCTTTGAGAGTAGTTGGCTGAAAAAAATGCAAATTAATTTAGTAGTTGCTTTCACGTTAAGAATTGCTCTTACATTATTCCATCCCTATTTACGTCATAAGTGTTGTCTAAATTAATTTATTCAACAATTGACTATAAATTTAACAATTACAAATAATAGGTGGATTGTTTGAATTGATATACATTTAAAGTGAAACAAATCAGTATTCAGGTTTTTTTAAGTGACTCTAACAGTGATTTATTATTTTAATGAACAACAAGAGACTGAAATTTTTTGGAGATTAATTTATTACAAAAAAAAAAAAGGATAATAATAACTTGATTAAAAAAATTGTTAGTGTCCCACTAATTGGTGATTAGTAATCCACTAAAATCAAGTGATGTCTTTTAACTGGATGACTAAATATTATCAAGATTTTCTTAGTCCCACCACGCTCCTAAAAAATTAAAAACTTAATTATTTAAATATTCTATTTCTAATACATCATATAAAATAAGAGATATACCATCAAAATAAAATAATAGATCAACGAAAGGGACACATGCACGTGTTTAAGAGATTATTACCCTTTTTTCTATAATTTTATGAAGGCAAAAACTTTTATGCACCGGTTGCACCGGGTCGACCCGTTTACAGGTCCAAAACGCGCTTCCATGCGCCTCCCCACGCGCCTGCACGCGCTGAACACTTGTGCTGAAGCTCACCCAAAAGTCGCTTTAACAGACCAACATTTGTGTATAGTTAAACCAACATTTGTGTATAGTTAGACCAACCATGTGTAGGTAGGTCTAACTATATACAAAAGTATGTCTAACATATATAAAAGTATGTTTAACTATATACAAAGGTATGTCTAACATATACAAAGGTATGTCTAAGTATACATAAATGTATGTCTAACATAACGTAATGGTATGTGCCAAAATTCAAAAATCAAGCCAAAAAAAGACAAGACATGAAATCTGGGCAGAACTGATTTGTTTAACATAGCTTAAAGGTATGTCTAACATAACGTAAAAGTATGTCTAACATAATCTATTGATATGCGATTTTTTTTCAAAAATCATGTGTGGAAAAAAAAAAAAAAAGTGCAGCCCCCAACCCAGATCTGACTCAAATACATGGATCTAAGATCCATGCACCTGATTCACAAATGACCTACTCTCTTATCATTATCAATGATGTTATTTACATGAAAATCTTTGTATAAAGAAAGTCACATGTCAATATATCATACACGCAAAAGCAAATTACCAAATTTACCTTCCAACTAGACCCATCCTACCTAACAACACGACTTCGATCCAAGGGCATGATCGGAACAGTAATATAATCAAGATTTTGAAGGCTAATTATTGGCTAGATCTGATCATATCATATATATATATATATATATTGTAATTCATCATTAATTGTTTTTAAATAAGTTGGAATTTCCACTTAATTTGTGGCTCGTTGGTCCATATGAAATGGGTAGGCACCAATGATATTAATTAATTGTTGTTATATTATATATAAATATACCATCTAAATATTTCATTAATATATGTGAAATAACTTCAAATAATGAATAAATGATATTAGTAATTTTGACTCAAAATTTGTTCTCACCACACTAAACACAACATTACGTAATTTTAATAATTTTCACACTTTTGGACATATCATATTTACATATTATTTTATATATAACATGCAAAATATTTGATATTTAGATGTGATTTTATGAAAATGAAAATATATTATAAATGGAAAGACATCTTCATCCTCTGTTTATTATTTCAAAACACGCATTTATTCGTGTGGATTGATTATCCTAACATGTCACGTATCGTGATGCAATATTTTCTGGACCTTACACCAACTATGTTATACTACATCAAGTTTAATATTCAATTTATATTCATATATATATTTAAAAGAAGAATATAAATACTACCTCCGTCCCGGCTATCTTTGCCTACTTTCCGTTTTTTGACGTCTCAACTAACTTTGCCAACCCAAAAATGGCAAAGAAAAATTTACTCCCTTATCCTTCCATTTATTTCATTTTACAACTTTTGCACTCAAAAAACACACATTAATTACAAAATTGCCACTCAAAAACATTAAAATAACACATCACATCAAAGTCAACAATTTTTTCTTAAACTCCGTACAGTCAAACCGTGGTAAAGATAAGCGGGACGGAGGGAGTATTAAATTTGATGAAATCCAACAAATGTATATAAGAAAAATTCAGCCAATGATGCAGAAGATCTAGTACAAAATGTAACTGTAGTTAGTTAACCCAACTTTAGTTATTTCTGTGGATGACATCATTATAGTACACGTGTCGTGCATCGAGGAGGTGGGGCATGCCAAACAGCCGCCAATCTTATACTGATCGTAGAATGGGAGACTTCATGCAACCAACCACACTTTACATATTTTCCGACCACATTTTTGTCATTAATTCTTCTACTATAATCTATCTCACAAATATTAAATAATTAACCTAAATATATGCAAATTAATTATGAAATTTGTGTGATGATTTACATATTTTCATTCAAATTCATTAATTGGAATTGTTTCATTAATCGGGATTTTTTTTTCTTTTATTTATATGGAGAACAAAAATTAACTTACCTATACTAAACAAGATTATCTTTATTTTGAAATTGATATTCTCAATATTTTTCTTGAGTTATAAATATATAAATAGTGCAAATTTATAAAATTGTATGCTCTTACTTACCTTCAACCCTATATTGTCGAGTATAGAAAGTAACTGATTAATAACTTTTTACCACTGATTATATAATTAGTTTTGATAAGAACATTGAATTATTTAAGTTACACCACTTAAAAAGTCAAATTCAGTTATAAATTAATAATTACTCTAATGAGTGCCTCCGTTTAATAATTAAATAATGTTGTCCAATAACTTTCATATTATTATGGAGTTATTATTATTATTTGGGTTTAGTTAGTTAGATTCATCCATACTATGCTTGATATATATTGACACATCATTTAATATTCATGAAATGTAACAATGATTTGAGAATATGAGAGAATACATACAACTAAACTCATGCACAATCCTAATTTTCCAATAGGGATTACCAAAATATAAATTAAGGAAAAATTCGTGAAACATCGAGGAAAGATATCGGTGGAATATGGGAAAATTATTGGTAAATATATGAATAGATATTTTCAATAACAATATTCACACGATATGTCATGGAAACCCGAATTTTCATTTTTACACAAAAAAACATGTTAGCAAAGACGTTTTTGTCAAATGGACCTTTTGAATTTTTTTATTACTGTGATTTGTCTAAACATTTTTTTTTCCTTCTGATATTATATATATATATATGTATATAATAATTTCATAAAAACAAAATTAGCTATATATCATAAAACTTTGGAGACACATCACCTTATCTTCATAACCAATCAACCCTAAATCCTTTCTCCAATCTTTTTATGTATATAAAGTCCAATTCCCCTCTTACGATTAAGTTATTTCTACTCTCTTTCTATTTAATTATTCACAACTCATTTCCACTTTCCGGCCATGACCGTTGACGGCCACCGGAAAACCGAGAGCCTCTTCTTCCCCGCCGCTCTCAGCTTCCGCCGCCTCAGTTAACCGTTAATTACGCATAGAAGCATCCACAATCGATTGCATAAATTTGAGATGTCGTCGCCGAAGATCCACCGGAAATTAGGTCAGGAGAAGAGCAAAAAGGGGAGAATATCTGAGAAATCGTCGTCGTTTCACGTGCGGGGTGGCGGTGTGGCGTCGGAGATGATTCCGAGGGCGAGGACGGTGCCGGACATGCTCGCCGGTGGAAGATCGGCGGGGGATGTGGTGGCGCTGGTAACCCCGCCCAAACTGACGAAGTTGCTGCTCAACGTCACTATACAGAGGAGCCTCGGCGCCGTGAGGGTGGTGATGCCGCTGGAGGCGACGGCGGAGGACTTGATCGCGGCGGCGCTGCGCCAGTATGAGAAAGAGGCGCGGCTGCCTCTCCTCCGTTCTAACAACGCCTCCGGCTTCGATCTCCATTATTCCCAATTTAGCTTGGAAAGTAAGCATCGAATCAATTCCTTGAATCTTCAACTCTAGATTTCAAATTCCAATAATTCAATTATCGATGAAGTATGTTTGTTAAGCTTATAATCAACTTCCAACAGGCTTGGATAGGGAGGAGAAACTAATTGAGTTGGGTTCGAGAAACTTCTTTCTCTGCCCTAAGGCGACGGCGGAGGTGGAGGCGGCCGCCCCTGTGGGAAGTGGTGGCGCTGTGGCCAAATCGACGTCAATAAGATGCTCAAAAGAAGCTGATGAGCTCAACAAGAAGAGCTTATCCTGGTTCAAATTCATGGAGTTTTCTCTCTAATTAATAATAGTGTAAATATCTTTTACCCATTATATGTGAATGAAATTATTTATCTATTTTTATAAAAATATATTTTTTTATTTATTTTGAGATCGAAATATCAATAATATCCTCAAACTTAAGTCTATATTTACATAAAGTGGAAATATCTCTGATATCATGTGTTCATGATATGTTGAACTTTTCTGCATATCGTGAACACAATATTATTTTCCGTGTTCACGATATGTGAACGTTTCTGCATTTCATAAACCCAATATTATTTTTCGTCACGATATGGGCATTTCGTGAACACAATATTATTTTCCGTCACCATATGTGAACGTTTTTGTATTTCGTAAACACAATATTATATTTCGTATTCACAACATGTTGAACCTTGTTGCATTTTGTGAACACGATATTATATTCCGACATGTTCATCTTATCTGAAAAGTAGAGGCGGGTAGAGTTTTTGGACACGTTATCTGAAAAGTAGACGTGCGTATAATTTCTGGACACAAGTAGATTTTTCTGGATGCGGATAGAGTTTCTGGACATGAGTAGAGTTTCGTGGACTCTTTTCTTATATAAATATAACTAAAATTAAGGGTATTATGAAGATTATTTCTTTATGAAAATAGATATTTTGAAAATCCTCCCTTAATAATATCTCATTTAATTACTATTATAATTTTTTTTTTGTTCCAATTGTATATTTTTGTTTAAATGATATTTAGTGAAAATACAATTATAGAGTAGTATGTACAAAATCCATGTCTACTTGCTTGCATTGTTCGATGATGTTGACATTTTTCTACTTTCTTCTTTTTATCAAACTCTGATTTGCATCGTGTCCATATACTTTTGTTTCACGGAAAATAAAATCACATGATATAATAGAATTTTGAGAAACCTAAATTTAAACCACCAAACTAAATCTTATAAAATATCATACCCAAATCACGTGTCAAAAAACATTAGAAATACGATCAATTAATTTGGTAATGCTAAATCATTGATAGTTTGATGTTATGATTAACCCTTTCATTGTTAGGGAAAAGAAGTTAGACTAGATCTTGAGTGAGACATTCTTACAGATCTTTTTTTGTGAGATGAGTCAATTCATAACTCACACATAATAATTTATATGAAAATTTTGTGGATATAAGTTCAATCCGGACCTATCTCATAGAAAACATCAATAAAATCGTCTCACCTAAGTTTTTGTGAAAAAATAATTTTGTGGATAGTTGATGATTGAAATTAGGAGGCCTAGAGTCATTAATAATAAAGTCCATGTAAGGAAACCCATTTCCGATGAAACCAGCCCATTAGATTAATTGGGATATTGAGGAATAACAAAGTTAATACATTTTTTGAGTAGGATAAACAATTGAGAGCATATCAGAGACTATATGGATAATCAAATCATTATTACAGGTAAAATAATAAAGACGACAATAATTTAATCTGAGAATCGTTAAATAAATATGTGACACTTTACTGATTTATTTTTAATAAATCGACATAATTTTAAGGTATATATCGAAATCCAAAATTGTATGTTTAATTTAATTGCAAATTAGTGTTGCCAGCTCAGCGTTTGGAATCCGAACTTCCTAAAATATCAAAAAAGCCCCCAGAAAATGACGCCATATTTACAAATTACTCCATACTCAACACTCATCATTGCCATCGATCTAAAGGGGATCTTGCCAAGAACCCTAATTCCCAAAACCACCGCGATCATCTGTTGCTTTTCCGGTAGCTCATCGTCGCCGACTCCGCAGCCCTAGCTGCAGTCTGAATCTCTCTCCGTCATTTCTGTGATCTTATTTCTCTTCCAGGTATTCTTTGACTTTTTTGTTCCTTTTGTTCTTCACTGAATTTATGTTTGATTCTCTAGGGCTGTTACATTTCTTAAACCTGAATGCTAAGTTATCTTCGATTTGATGATCCTATGTCCTGGATATGATGCGATCCCTATAAATGTTCTGTTTAATAATGATAAAAAGTGGCATTTATCTGATGCCTTGTACTTTATGTACTCATTTTCCTCTTTCTGAAATTTAGAGGATCGTGTAAAGGAAATGGTAGTTTGTGCGTGGTCTTCATTTTTAATTATCATTATTTTTTTATGTGAATTGCGTCAATGTTAGGCCATTGCATCGGATTGTACTATAAAGAATGTTCACCCACTCACACAGCTGAGATTAATGTGATTTGCGTACGATGAACTGCTAAATAATATTTCGGTGACGATAGATGTGGTGTATTCTTAACTAATTCACGATAAGTTTTTCGATTCTCAATAGTGTCTAGGTGCTCTGTTTTTCAGAAGATTTGTGGAATAAAAGGTCGAGTTTTGATCGCTGATTAAGAGGATGGTGCTAGTACTAGCATTGGGTGATTTACACATACCACACAGAGCACCGGATCTGCCAGCAAAATTCAAGTCCATGCTTGTTCCAGGAAAGATCCAGCATGTCATCTGCACGGGCAACTTATGTATCAAAGTGAGTATATATGCCTCTGGTTAACATTTTCTTAGAAGCAGCATGTCGTGGAGAATCTCCATACATGTACATTTTCATCATTTTCTACTGGTTGAAACATTTCAGCTAGTCGTTAAGCTTGATGATGTGAATCTTGATGCCATTGTCCTAAATCTTTAGTATTTCCAGGCATGTAAAACTATTGTGCTTGATGACCTTTAAAGTTTTGAGCTACGAATGTTGCCAGATATATTAAGTTCCTTCAACGGTAGGTGTACATGTATGATTAACTCTGCCACAAGGCAAATAATCACAGTTGGTTACCATTTACTGCCTAATTAAATTGTGAATGGTTGTTTAGATAGATAAAATCTTAGTCCTACACCATCCTGAGCAGGCATTCTTTTTGAAACGGGTGATTTGAATCTTGTGGCCAGAATTTCGCATTATCAATACAGCAGCCCTCAAGACATCTGTAATGACCTGGAAAATAACCAGTATTTTTATAACTATATCATGTCTTACTATATTTGCAGGAGGTTCATGACTACTTGAAAATTGTCTGTCCAGACTTGCACATTACTCGAGGTGAATATGACGAGGACGCACGTTATCCAGATACCAAGACATTAACAATTGGCCAATTTAAACTTGGTGTATGCCATGGTCATCAGGTTGGTTTCGTTTCCTTCCTGGGATGATACTGAATGTTTTAATGTTGTTTGTTTCCTACACGCCAACCTCATTCTATCATCTGTTTGTGATCTTCTTAGCAAAGGAGGCATTTAGTGAAACCATAGTTCTTGCTGAAAATAAGTAATGTTCATTCTCTTAGGTTATTCCATGGGGAGATCTCGACTCACTTGCCATGCTCCAAAGACAGCTGGACGTAGACATCCTCGTCACAGGCCACACACACCAGTTCACAGCTTATAAGCACGAGGGTGGGGTGGTTATAAATCCAGGGTCTGCCACCGGTGCCTTCAGTAGCATCACTTATGATGTCAACCCAAGCTTCGTTCTCATGGACATCGATGGTCTAAGAGTCGTGGTCTACGTTTATGAACTCATCGATGGAGAGGTGAAGGTTGATAAAATTGACTTTAAGAAGACAACAACTTCAACAAACTTGACCCACTGAGAAGATGATGATGCCCTTCTTCATGTGTTTATCAAAGCTTCCCAGACCAACATCCATGACTTGTCAACATATTTTCATTTGCTCCTTTTCTTTTGTAATTTTGTTTGCAGTTGTCCAAAAATTAGACCAAGATTTGTATTAGGAGATTCTGTTTTGATTTATGTTTCTTCAGATGAGTATGTGGAACCCCTCTATATATTCTCCTATTTCCCAAATTTTCAACAAAAGTAAATAACAATAATTGTTGAATCTTTTATAATTTGTGTATCCAACAAAACCAGTACTACTTGTAGTTATTTACTTATTTCGGCTAATGCAATTGCTGCTATAATTAGTTTAATTTCCGAAAAATTTATCATAAGTTATTGTTCGCATTACACACAATTATCATGTTTTTCTATCATTCTATGACCTACCATGTGAATTTATAGATTCAAATATTAATCGTTACTTCTATATGTGACAATAAAATGATAATAATCATATCAAATGTGGGCTTATGTCTGAAATCCATATTCTTTTCTTGGCTCATACAGAACAAGAAACCAAATATGAAAAATCAAAAATTTAAGAATAGAAATTTATTACCAACAAAAAAAAAAAAATTAAACAAAGAAGTCCGCAACAAGGCCCAAGCCTTGAGCGAGCAAAGTTTCACACCTTTAATTTAAATGGGCCTAGCCCAATATATTACTTAAAGTGGAGTTAACTAAAGGCCCATTAAATGAAACAGCAAAAAAGCCCAGAATAATAACAAATAAGGAAAAAATTCAGAAATATATATACATGTTAAATCAAAACCCTAATTGAAACAGTCTCGGACCCTTCGATTGACTGCTATTCTTCTATAAAACCCTTCTAAAACCCTAATTCTCTCCACGCCTCTTTCAAATTTCTTCACTGCTTAACCAGCTCCCGCTCTGCTTCCTTCGTGCGAAGAATTAGCAATCAACAATGGAGTTTTGGGGTGCGTTTCTTGTTCTTGGTTTACCCTTTTGAAATCATTTCTTGTTTGTTTCTATGGTTAAAATGTTGTGATATTATAGAGTTTGTTTTGATGGAGAAACTTTGCGATTTGACGTGTTTGATGGACTGCGTTCTTTTTCATATGTTTCTGTGGTTTGCTACTGTGAGAAATTTCTGCTGATGTTTTATTGTTACTGTTCTTTTCCGAGTATAATTTCGTGCCTGGTTTTGTAATTTGATGTGATAATGAAGGGTTTCTGTACTGGGTGTTTGTTATTGTTCTTAGTATCTGGGAATGGTTTTATCAAAGAACAAGAAATTTATTTTCAATATTTCTAATTCTAATTGGTTTGTGTTTCTTATTCGACCTTTACTTTGTTGAAATGCATTCAGGAGTTGAAGTTAAACCTGGTGCGCCCCTTAAGGTCACACCTGAATTTGGAAAACTGATTCATATCTCACAGGTTAGAATGGAAACAATGTAAAATCCTTTCAATTGATTACTATTTGTACCAGTGTTTGTTAATATGGAGTTGTTGATCAGTTGATGTTGTTGGCAATATTTTTAGGCAGCATTGGGTGAGGTGAAGGATGCAAAGCCAGTAAAGAATATTCCTCTTCGGTTGAAGATCGACAATAAGAATTTCATCATTGGATCTCTTTCAACTGAAGATAGGACTCAGATAATGTTTGATTTGGTATTTGAGAGGGAGTTTGAACTCTCCCATGACTGCAAAAGTGGCAGTGTGTACTTTGTCGGATACCTTGCTGATGAACCAGCTTCTGGTGTGTGAGAGTCTTTTGCTGTGTTCATATGATGTAGTTATTATGTGCAATTGTTTTGTATTAATTCTTTGATATAATTCTTGAAATAGATGGAGAAGAATTCTCTGACTTTGATGATGTATCCGAGGATGAGCTTGTTGCTGCTGAAGAAAATGGTAGTGTTTTGTGTCCCTCTCTGTCTTGATGCTTTTACCCTGTCGATTGTGATTGAATACAGAAAATTTATTCAAGATCATGTAAATTTATAGGTACAATTGTGCCCAAATCAAAGGATGTAAAGGCTGCTAAGGGCATTCTTGCTGCCGCAGCTGCTGCTAACGGCAAGGCTAAGGGTGGAAAAAAGAAGGAAGAGCAACCTGATTCTGATGATGATCAGGATGACGATGAATCTGATTCTGACGAAGAAATGGCACTTGATGGTCTTCAAGGAGATGATTCTAGCGATGCCCTAGGAGATGTATGTTATAATTTTTGTTTTCTCATGCTCTCTTTGGAAAGTTAGGTTTTTTGATATAATTGGTCTGGTTTTTTTCAGGATTCTGAAGATGATGATGATTCGAGTGAGGAAGAAGAGTTGCCAAAGGTACAGGAGTCCAAGAAAAGAGGTGCTGAATCAGCCCAGAAAACTCCTGCTTCCAAGAAAGCTAAATCAGCTACTCCTGATAAGTCAGGTTTGAAGTTCATTCTTATATTAATTCTAGGATTACACCTTTTGTGTATCAATGGTTGAAAGTCGAAACTGAATTGTGTTGCCAAATTATCATGAATCCTATTTGTTTACCAGAACAATTATGCAATTGAGATGTATTCTTGTGATTAATACAATCTTTTCTATAGGTAAAAAAGTCCACACCGCCACACCTATCCCATCAAAAGCTTCTGCTGGAAACAAAACAAAGGAGCAAACCCCTAAATCTGGAAGCCAAATTTCATGCAAATCTTGTAGCAAGTACGTTTACTAACCAAAATCCAGTATCCTTCCTCACTGATTGATAACTTGTCCAGATGAAAACTGACTTTATTCCTTGTATTTCAGAACCTTCGGTTCCGAAACTGGTCTGCAGTCGCACACTAAGGCTAAGCATGGAAAGTGAAGTAGCATTATTCATGGTTGAACTATGTTTTGATCCATGGAATATATACTTTAATCTTTGAAGATTGTTACAGTGTCCATGGTGGATCTTATAGCAGGGATCAAACAACCATTAGTCTGATTCTATTTTGGAAACCCCACCTGAGATTTTATTCTTCTTTTCCTTGGATTATTACATTTAATTTTCTGAGTATGTATGTTTGAAATATTATCTATTTTTGGCCTAAGTTTTGGTTTAGCAGTAATATTTTTTATCTTGAAATCGAATTTGTTAGCATCGGGAGTTTGTCGAATATCACCTTCAAAATTGCTTTTACCTCTTTTTTTAACATAAAATTGAATATTTAATACACCTAGATTTGGATAGTTGAAGCTGAAATTTAATTGAGCCTGATAATGCATCGAGATTGTTGAATTATTAACTAATTGTCAGTATCTTTCATATATTTATAATTGAATAATGTGGAAAAGTTAAAGTAATTATTAAGCTAGGTGGGATAATACTGTAACATATATTAATTAATTAAAATAGGTCATATTATAAGTGTGGCTCTTTTGTGAAATTGGAACGTTCTAAAGTGCAAAAGCTTATATTGGTACTTGAAGGTTAAGATTTGCACTTTATTATTGATTGAGGCTTAAACTAATGCGTAAATGGAGGAACTAGATAATGCCTAGTTCTAACAAATCACTTTAGTTAATCAAAAGTGTCCCATTCGTCCCAAATAAATAAAACACGAACATTCCCCTAAGATGTCTCACAAATAGCTTTCATGAGACAGATCTTTTTTACTCACGAATCAAATTCATTTCCACAAATCTATATTTGAATTGGGAAACGTGGATTATCTCATCTCACATAATAAGACTCGCTCTAAATAAATTTGGCAACAATGTAGCCATCTGATCTTTTCATGTAAGTGTTGTTTTCAGCCAATACCACAGACAATCGTTCAGTAAATTAACCACACTGCTCATACAAAAATCTCCACAAATATTCTATGATCTTCTGAAATAAAAATTTAAAAAAATAATAACTTAACAAGAAGAAATACAATGTCACACATCTATAACCACTATAAGCTTAATTATAATTAAAAAAAAAATCTAACTCTAATAATGATATTTATGCTCCTTCAACCGTTTTTCTTGACGCTATAACATGCTAATATCAAAGCATGACTTCTTTCTATGCTCTTCTGCCAATTTTTTGCTGGCATTGAGCAGGAAATTTCCAGGCGAAACGAAGCCGTTTCGTTCTCTCATACGAAACAAATTGTTCTACTAATAGAGAGCAATCTTGTATACAAATTTTGTGTAGGATACAAATACAAGAAGCTGAATGCTGGAGATCCAACTACTCTGCTAAGAAATGGTTTTCTTGATGCATCTGCAAATTAAGAGCTGGGAACTATCGTACCAACGTATCCAAATCCAACGATTGCAAAGGTGATAACTTGAAGAAATAGGTATATGAAGTAGCAGTTCTTTCCATAGAGGAAGTCATAGCATCCACAGATGAAAAGAAACAGTGCGAAACCGAGCTCGTGTAGGTTGATCCTGAAAAGGATTTCGAATTAGAAGCAAAAATCGGATGCTTCAAATGAAGAGATTGTGAGAAAATTGTTACCTATCTCCAAGCAACTTAGACAGGGATTTCTTGGATGGAGCTGATTTGTTGTTTGATTTGTTCTTGAGAGTATCTCCTAATTTTTCAGTGACTATCCATTCGTTGACTCTTTTAGCCTCTAGGAGACCGATGATTGTCGCCTTTGTGCGATGGAACGACATCACATTCTCAAAAAGAACCCAATAGAACAATAGATGGAATGATCTGAAGTTTTTGAGTGTTTTTTAATCAGTAAAAGGTTGCATTTAAGATTATGACAAAACAGTGACCTCTTAAGGATGTAGAGTTTAAGTATGAATTATATACCTGGGAGTTCCAACGGAGTTGAGTGCCGTAATGATGCAAGGAAGGTAGATGGCTCCCCATTTAGGAACTTCTACCTCAGGTACAAGGATTGACAATGGCAGAACCACACAATAAAAGAAGAAAGTGAACATATGGGCTATGAGCTTTCGGACGAAGAAGAAGCTGTAGATCACATAAAACTTCTTGTATAGCGTAACTTTCTGCAAAAGCAATTAAAATGTCACTACATTCTCAAATACTTCATGATTTTCAGGTTAATAAATATTTATAAAGAATTAAACTAACCTTGTTCATAGCAATATCCATCATCATTTTTCTGAACAAATTGGCAGGGCCACAGGACCACCTATGCTGTTGGAACCTGAAGGCTTTAAAAGTACTTGGGAGTTCACTTTTGACCTAAAGGTAGTATGAATATTGTTACGATGAGGGGAAAATACAAGAATGCAATGTAGAAGATTGAATCGGGTGAACGAGAAATGTACATGAAGATCTCCCAAGTAAAGAAATTTCCAGCCTTTGAGACCAGCTCTAACAGCAAGATCCATGTCTTCCACTGTGGTTCTGTCTTTCCAACCCCCAGCCTCGTTTATTGCAGCGATTCTCCATATCCCGCCAGTTCCTACGAGATGGCTCACATCGTTATTTATAAATGATAACGACTAAAGATGATTGATTACTAAACTGAGTTGCGATGCAAATCATCATTTAAAATGGAGACCACAATCTCCCTTAAGGATATACAATAATCTGTATCATCAAATGATGTCTCTTAATAACAAAGGAAGAGACCACCTAATGAAGCATTCGCTGCTTATTCTAATAAGTATATTCCTTTTCTTATTTATGAATTCAATTACCATTTATAATAACTAGAGAAATCATACATGTAGCTTATCACTAGGGGATAATAGAGAAAGGAGAAAACTTACCATTGAAGCCAAAGAAGGCATGAGTGGCTGATCCAACTTCTTGCTCAACTGTAAAATGGTAGTCCAATGACATTTCTTGCATTCTTGTTAACATGCATTCATTCGCATTCACTGCAAAATTAACCATAACTTTTTAGCCAATCACAAGGGAGATTAAAAATATATGGTTTGGAAAAAAAAAATGTTAAAAATATAAATGACAGCATATGTGACCAACACTTGACCACACACATTAATAAAACCGACCCCACATATAGTAAGATAAAAAAATAAAAAAATAAAAACACAATTTTACAGTTGGTTTTACTAGGGAAAAGAAGCCAAAAATCATTGCATTAATCAGTCACTCCAGATCTTCTAATTGATATTTTGAATCTATCTATTATTCTTTATGCATTAGGTCATAATCGTGATCACGTGATATCCATGATTTAAATAAAATATTAAAAAGAAAAAGAAAACTTCCCATTTCCTTTTATGCAAAAGTTAAATGGTTTAGCAAATCCTAATAGTATAATTTTATATATAAGCATAAAAATAAAATAGTTACTACTAGATTTTTATATGTACCATAGAGAATTTCATCTTAAAATCAAGAAAAAAGAAAGGGCCGCTACTACTTTCTGACACCACGTGACAGGACAGCTATTGGCTGCCACGTCATACGTTGACAACCTGGACTTGCCACATGGATTTTTTCGCTTTGTCGGTGTACTAACACAACAACATTGACACTACTGATAACTGAGTCAAACAAGATGATAGTGGCTCCACCGTTGATGTCTGGATAGTCGAGCAGGGAATACCACCACGTGGTCTAGCCAAATTACAACTCTACCCTTCCACACTGTAGAAATTTGCCCTTTTGTTGCCTTGCGTGGTGTGTAAATTCAAGACAAATGGTTTGTAAATCGAGAAAATACTTTACTCTATAATAATACTAATTAAAATTCAAGGTGCA
This sequence comes from Scutellaria baicalensis, assembly GCA_005771605.1. NCBI lineage: Eukaryota > Viridiplantae > Streptophyta > Magnoliopsida > Lamiales > Lamiaceae > Scutellaria > Scutellaria baicalensis. The sequence continues at coordinate 43,826,341 of CM016721.1, forward strand.
AAAATAATTGGCTCATAGATATCATTTTTTAATGAAACATATAAAATAAAAAATTTGTTATGAACATGAACATATTACGTGCACATTCAAATAGACCATAAATATTAGAAATCAATATTATAGTATTTGATTTGATGCCATCTTAACGCCGTGAAGAGTGGTGATTAAAGGAAGGCGTAACGGCCCCACGGCGTGAGTAGTAAACGGTTAAAGTGGGACCCACGTTAATTCACTATCAATTTACCACTAAATTAAATTTCGAATATTTAATCGTGACAAACGACTTTATACTAACCATCACCGACACTTTTTTGGTCACGACCAAAACATAACAACTAGGGACATTTTTTGTGACATAAAACACCAAACTATATAAAAATCGATGAATTTAGCTATATGTTGATGCAAAATAAAATTTACTGATTGATATAGTAGTAAAATAAAGTAAGTGTTGATTACCAAATCTCCAACGAGCTTGAACGAGAGCAATCTTGGGATTATGGATCAAGAAGGGTATCGTACGTCGGAGAAAGTCGGGTTCGGGTCGAAAATCGGCGTCGAAGATGACGACGTACTCGCATTCTTTAACATAGTCGTGTTTCAATCCTTCTTTAAGAGCTCCAGCTTTGTACCCTCCTCTTGTCTCTCTAATTTGGTACCTAATATTAATACCTTTGCTTGCCCACCTGATACATTCTTTCTCAACCATATCCTACACCAATTATTGCATGTTTATTAATTAATGGCAATAAAATTGAAGTGACAAATATTTTTGGTCGTAACGGAATTTAGGAAATCAATGAAATAAAATGCGATGATTATGAAATTGTCAGAATTAGTTGAAATTATTGTGAGTCATTTAATGTGTGAAATAAAATGATGGATATTGAAAAAGGTAGTGTGGAAAAGTGATTTTTCTATTGGAAATTTGTGGGGATAATGTGAAGTGAGATAAGGCCAAGGGAAAGTACAAATTGAAACAGAGAAATACAGTTTAATTTTGTAATTTACTGTAAATTTTTATCTGATTTCTGAAAATAATGATTGTTGAACTGCTAAATCCAAGGTAAAAAACTGGATAATTCAATGGAAAATATAAATTTGATTAAAGAAAAGAATAAGAAATATAGTTTAGTATGTATTTCCAAAAACAGTACACACAACAGAACAGAATTTCTAGATCAAATCTTTTGGTTTTTGCTGGTTTTATTGGTTGAAGATAAATCACCTCATAGATTTTTACTCTCACACACTATCACACGCATTCACACACATACATATATGTATATATGTGTGTATATGTTGTATATATACCTTGACGACAAAGTCAGTGGAATCATCGAGTACTTGAATCACAAGCCTATCAGAAGGCCATGAAAGATTGCAAGCTGCACCAATGGAGATCTTGTAAACCTGCGAGCAGAACCAGCCTCTCAGCACAGCACAGAGTAATCTCTCTCACACACCAGTGTGTGTGTGAAGTGCGAAAATGAAGAATATCATACCTCTTTCTCATTGAACATGGGGATCTGAACGAGGACCTTAGGGAAAGCTTCACTCCCCATCTCCAAATCGTCGTTCATTGGCTCCCACTTATACCGCTTTTCCGGCTTTTTCCAGAAGAGTTTCACCAGAACTATAACAATCCCCATGTAGAGCCTCTCCATGAACACCATTATCGACATCGCCAAGCAAATGTACACACAGATTCTCAGCAATGGAACTATCAACGGCACTCTGATTAGCTCCCATAAAAGACCGATTTGCCCCGCAATGTCCGGCGTGTACCCCTGGAATGACTCCGGTATCAAACTACTTCCAGAGATTTCCGCCATTTTTGATTTCTACTCCCAATCTAAAAACAGGGGAATCTCTCTCTCTCTCTCTCTCTCTCTCTCTCTCTCTCTCTCTCCCCCCTTAGATACAGAAACACAAAAGCTCAATAGATCTGATGCATCCCCCAAAACAGGAATCCGAAACAACGTATTCGCAGCTGAAAAGTTGCTTCAGATTTCGCAGATCCCGAATTTTCACCCCCAATCTCTGCTCCTCCTGCTTTCGAGAAACGCGTCCTGTTTCTTCTATTGCATCAGAATAGAAGAGAAACAGAGAAGTTTTGCGCCATTGTTAGCAGAGGAGAGAGAAAGAGAGGAGAGAGAAGGAACTTGAAGGAGTGAAGAGCGAGTAAAGCGAGTGAGAGAGAGTGATGACTTTATAGTGGCAATCACTCTTAATAACGTTTTTTACTGCCACCATTTATTTTCCACCATTAGTCGTCACTCACCAAAACCCGTTTTTACCATTACTAATTTGTTGCGGATTTCTTCTCTTTTTCCAGAATTAATTAATTAATTAAACCACGCAAATTGCAGCTCTTTTTTTCCAATAATTCGAGTTAATTATTTTAACTTTAGAAAACGCACTATATCTCCTAGTATTATATCATTTAAGATTAGTTAAAAAAATATGCATTAATTTATTGATATTACGATTTTATAGTTTATTATATCTTCTGAAGAATCGAGAACTTATCTCAAATTCAGTCTGACCGGTAAAATCGGGCTTAAATTCACATTTGATTAGCACTTAGCACCTTATAAGGACTCATAACTTTAAAAGTTAGTGGACAAAATTTCCAGAACAAATAAGTTATTGGGCAAAATGACCGTAACAGATGGATTAGTGGCCAAAATTTTCAGAACAAATAAGTTATGGGCAAAATTACCAGAACAAACCCGAAAACAATTGTGCATGCACTGATCATGTGCGAATTTAACCCGATCTCGCTATACGGGCAAGAAGTTGAGTTTAATTTTTGAATTTTCAGAAAATAAACGGTAAAATCATTAGCCCGAAAAGATATTGAGTAAAAAGTGTCCGAATAGGAAAGTTAATGGTTTAAAAGAATAATTAATCATATTATTTATTTATATGATTATATGGTAGATATAATTATATATAAATGAAATATAAAGGTTACTAAATACAATTCGTCTTTTTATCCATAATAAAAACTAAAATGGGAAATTTTCCTAGGCTAGGTTTGGATTCACAGCCTATAATTATGGAATTTTCATGCCAAAATAAAAAAGGACTCAACAAAGTGGCAATTTATGATTGTAGGGTGATGAATTGGAATAACATGCAACTGTTTTTCGAAACTTTTTGGCATGTTTCATGGTTTCAGTTGATTGTACCTCACATATCATTGTTTGTACCTTATTAATGAGGTCATGTTTTACCACCCAAAAAAAATGTAAATATTTTATATAGGTAAATAATCAGCATTTTTGTAATCTGAAAAATAATTATGAAGTTATGGGTGAAGAAAATTAGTTTCAGTTATGCGATATTAATGTGAGGAATATTGACTAAAAACTTTTGTTGGATAATTCATTTCATTATTTTTATCTATAATTATTATTTTCGTGTAAGTTTGTATTTCCCATCAAATATAATATTGATTTACATAATATGATTCTGATTTGTGGATTTCTTAAGACTATTTTTCGATTTTGATAAATGTTGATCGATCATTTATTTATGATACTGTCTTACGAAATCAATTCCATGAGATGGGTGTGAAAATATGTTTGAGTTTTGAGCATGATATAAAACTACAATTCATATGAATTTTTATGATTAGACATTATTTTATAAGTATATTTTTAAATAAACAACGTAAAATTAATTGTGTCAAGTTCAAGAACTTATTCACAAACTAAAAGACAAATTATAGGTGTGAATTAGTCGTTGTTTCTTGTTTAATATTGAAAATTTAAGGTTGGGTTTGATTTCATTTTCGAATGATACTTTTCATATTAAATAGTAAGTCCGATAATTTGATAAATATTATTTGGTGGTCCTAATTATAAATAACATATGTAGAGTATATATATAACGCCTGAATTTGTGTCCCTATGTGCCCCAGGGGTATATAAGTTTCTGTCTTCAATTTTTACCAAGCTTGCCTCGAATAAGATGAACACAATCATTTTGTTTATATGTTTCCAAAAATAGGTCTACAAATTTACCAAGTATAGAAAAGAATGGCCAATAAACATCAAGTGAAAATACTTGATAATCATGATTTCTCTCTCTTAAAAAAGAAAAAAAAAAAGTTGGAAAATTTAGGATTGCTTTGAATTGAATGATATCTTCTTTGTTTGAAAATTATTTGTAGGCCCTAAATTTAATTTTTATAAAATAGTTTTTGCCCAATTTGGTCAAAAGTAAATGGCAAAAAGCAGCGCAAGAAATTGCGAGATTTGCTATCTGCATCCGATAAACTCTACAAAGGTCTCCTTCTTTGCTCATTTCTGTCCCCTTTTTTTAATTTTTTAATTCAAGTTTGCTTTTATTATTTTCCTTAGTTAATGGAATAAATTGCGCTTATTATCCAAATATTAGGAGCAAGAAAGTCTTGGTTGTTAAATCATGATGAAATAAATATGCAAATTTCTAGGAGCTTCTAAAAATTCAGATACATGATATAAATGTGTATATAATGTTTTGTATGAGATTATATTGAACTATGCTAATGTGCATAATATGTGTAATATTGTCGGGTGTCTCCCGCCGTCAAAAAAAATAATGTAATTTCTGCATTATTTTCTCTTACGAATTGACATTCTTCTTTAGCATGCATTATTTCTCAAGATAAAAGAGAATATTACATGAGAACATAAGAATATATTATAATTCAACGCCTGATTTTGACGACTAGTAAAGTAATGTGGAAATGGATAAATCTTAAATTCTAAAGAGTCCAGCGCAGTATTCGAGATATGCGTTGTGGCTTTAATGTGGGAATAAAATTAAAACTTGATGTATAATAGGTTTAGAGGTTTTAGTACTTATTTAGAGATGGTTGTTACAACACATGGCCTCAATAGTTTATATGTAAAGTGTGTAAGATATAATAATACTTATTGGTGCATCTTCTAGAGTATTTTATAGGTTGTTTCTGTATAAGTAATTTAATTAACAGTACATTGCCTTAATTAATGCTCTCATAATAACAATAATTATAATTAAGTGATTTTGAAAATGAAGTTTAAACTCTACTTAATAATAAATGGATAGAAATTGCCTAAATTATGTTGTGTAGTTTTGGTAAAATAACAAAATGCAACACTTGTACCCTCTCTCTCTCTCTCTCTCTCTCTCTCTCTCTCTCACTTTTTCTTTAAGTATTAAACTTTTTTTCAAAGTGAACAATACTTTAAAATACCTAATTTCTCATCTTGTGCACTTAATTAAGTATGTCCATTCTATATTTAGTGTTTTAATGCACCAATTTAATTAAATATATGTTACTATATATTATGATGACATAATAAACATTGCACAAACAAATATATTACACTTGTGGAATAATTGACATCAAATATAACATTTAATAGAGAAAAATACACAATTACTCCTAATTGTGTGTGTATATATTATTTATATTTAGGGATTTTAGGTACACCAATACTATTTCATTTTTATCCTCACCCACTTGTCTTTTATTTATTCCATGCAAAAGCAAATATTGTCTGATATAATTTATTAATTAACCAAATTAATTACAAAGTCCAGCTATGTTGAAACTTGAAATTACAAACACTAATATACCAACACCTATAATCACATGAATTTTCATTTAACCACCACTCAATAAAATAAAATAAATTGAGAAAAAAAAAATTACACCCTCCACATTTACCTCATTGGATTCTTCATCGTTTATTTTTCATTATATACAATAAGAAGAAAAATTGATACACACAGGAGTGGGTGTCTTGTAAGACCGTCTCACGGATCTGATCAGAATGAGACAAGTCAACCCACCATCTACATCTCACATCAACATGTTGTTTACGGGTAACAGGTTCCATTATTACGATGGAATCGTCTCATATAAGTTTTTATGAGATTCGTCAAAACTAATATAATATATTATACAGTGCTTTCACAACCATGAGATTGTGTCGGTGCCTTTGTAACGCTATAAACATGCACAAATAAAATTGAACGAAATATGTAGTAATGTTATATGACGTGGCTGATTACATGGGGCCCTCTGGATTTGGAGAAAGGATTGAAATGTAATTTACTAACAATTAATGGGTCTGTGTTTAATTTTACAGATACGTTCTGTTTCCATATTCGAAGCAATATCATATCATAACAGCCTCAACTATCAATCTCTAATTAATAGGTCTTTTTTTTTAACCAAAAAAAAAAACCTATTAAATATGTTTGTTTTTTAATAACAACAATAATATTATTTGCTGTGTGACAAGACCATGTGAATTTATATGTTGATGTAAATTGAAAGAGAAAAAACTTATTTGACAAAATAGAAAAAAACTGTCATTGCCCAAAAAAAAAATGTTAATGGCAGACTATTATTGTCATTTTTAATGTGTTTGATCCTAATTTTTAATTGTGTAAAATAATTATCAACTTCATATTATATAATTTAAGAGAATGTAATCTTTACAGAGATAATATAAAATTTAGATATATTAAGAGTGGATGAAATAATATTATTAATTGTTAATGATTAATCCATAATTAAGTTCAAGTACATGAGTGGGGTTGATTTAAAGCATATATACCAATAAAAGCCCTCAACCGACAATTAGGTTAATCTTTAGTGCCTTGGTCAAATATTTTATTTACTATATAAGCCCCATTGTTTTCCCCAAATTAACTACTTTAAGTAAGACTAATTAAACCAAATCATTTGGGTTGTTTGGCTGTCCAATTCCAAAGTATTATATCATCTTCCTCAATAGCGATTTCTAAAAAATAAATATCATATCAGATCGTTTCACGAATATAATTTTATAAGATTGAACACTGTTGATCTAAAAAGAAGTCATTCATCATAGTGAGTTGACAAATATCATGCACATGAAATTAGGTGGTATCTCTATTTCTCTTACATATATATATTTTAGATTAATGCAATTCATGCAAGTAAGCATCAATTTGACATTTTTACCAATCTAAATATATATACATTTCATCCATTTTCAGTCTCATAATTTTATTAAAAAAACACCACATATGCAACATATATTAAATTAAACATATATAATAGGCCAAACATAAAATAGGAATAAAAGATAAATTAGTTGTCCATGAAAGACACAAAAAGAAGTGTTATATTCTCATGGAATATTCCATGTTTTGGATCAAGGACAAGTGAATACTTACAAGTCAAGCCATAGTTATTAGAGAAAATGTACCCATATGCCATATTTAATATATGAAATGAAAATTTTGCCCTAAAATGTCATGTACTGTAAATTAATATACCAAAATATCACATCTTGACCGATTCAAACTTTAACAATGATTGTGCATGAAATCAATGTATATATCATAATATTAAAATAACCTTATTCGAACAATAATATTGTTTGAACAACCCTATTTTTTAGGGTTATTCGAAAATTACCATTATTCGAAAATTATATGTAATTTTCGAATAACTCTAAAAAATAGGGTTATTCAAACAGTAAGTGTATTGTTCGAATAACCCCTAAAAATAGGGGTTATTCTAACAACAGTTCGAAAATTATACTAGTGTAATTTTCGAATAACCCTATTTTTTAGGGTTATTTTAATATTATGATATATACATTGATTTCATGCCTAATCATTATCAATCATTGTCAAAGTTCGAATTGGTCAAAATGTGGTATTTTAATATATTAATTTATAGTACATGACATTTTAGTATATTAACTTATATTACATGGCAAAATTTTCATTTCCTATATTAAATATGACATTTTAGGCTGGGACTCTAGTTATTATACATTAAAATGGGACAATGAAGTATAGGGGTATCATCTATATAACAACTCATAGGTTCAGTCTATTTCAATCTCTATCCTTAATTTATATACATCATTATATTCGACATATATCTCAAATTAAATTGGTTGCAAATATATATTGTTTTTACCCTATAAAATTAGCTTAATTTGGGTTTAAAACAATAACATAATTATGAATTTATAATGAGATAAAATTAATAAAGCACGGCCCGCATAACCCGGAAAGAAGGCGGCTTGACCCGGCAATAACCGGTTCGGGTGCCCCGAAATTTAGGCAGGATTTTATTATTTGGGTGGCTTAGTCAACCATGCATAGGATTGCGTGTCCAATTTTTCAACGCTGGAGATTTCGGCACGACACATAATTTAATAATTAATAATATTACCACAATACTATAATATTGTAATACTAATTTTTCTAAAAATAAATAATGTATATTTTAGTTTTGAGGCCACTATCAATTATAGTTATTGTTAATATACCACCAAATGCGGAAAGGCATTTTTTTTTTCTTGAAGAAGACAAAATTATAGTTACATTGAAACTTGAACACAAATAACCTAATCTATTTTTACGAATTAATATCGATAAATTTATGAATCGAGTTTGTTCAAAGCAGAAAGGTCATGATTTTCCTTTTCTTTTATGTCTTACAAGAAATTGAGTTATAATACGATATTGAATTTCTAAATATGATATCAGATGCATTGTACAGTTACAATATGTAATTTCTTTTATTGGTCAACTACAGTCACATTTAAATGTTGGTATATATGAAAACGACGATGGATATTTACATCAGATATAGATAATCGGGATTTTACTTAAATCTATATCTATACTAAAAGAATAACCCAAAATGACATATGTCACTCTCTGGTTAATCTCATTTAATTATAATTTAGTTTTCAATTGATTCATTTAATGTTTATAATTAATTCATTTAATGGGATAGTAACAATTGAGTAACAAAATGCTAATAATTATGATTGATAATAAAATTGTAGATCATGAAATTTTAGGAAAATATTTTAGTTAAAGTTGATGTTTGCAATTACAAATGATAATTAAAAACTTTCACACAATTAAATTGAAATTACATACTAATTAAATTAAGAATTAATGATAAATAATAATAATTATATTTATTTATGAATAATAATTTTCAAATTTCTATATTAGTATTAAAAAAAACCCGTGTGATACACGGGAGTTACGCTAGTAACAAAATACAACAAAACCCACACAACTTTTTGTGTGTTTTAACATTGAAATAGGATTAAAATGTAATGTGACACCAAGATTTGGAAATGGAGGTGTGGGTCACGTGAGGACATCTAACATGCATGTTAAAATTCAGGTTGAGCATATGGTAGCACATGCCTTATCATATTTCTTCACTGACAAATATATATATGTAACCATCATTTCTAATTATTTAAGATCTATTAAATTCATGACATAAATATATAGTTCCTATGACAAAATTAATTTAGTTATTTATGTCTTAGATGTCTAATAAAACCAACTCCTAGTACTTACTTAGGACTACCCCTACCTAGATCATTTATTTATATTGTCTCAAACATTATTCACTCTATTTTCCAACTGAAATTAATTATTATTTTCTCTCTCTCTCTTTTTAATTTTTGTTTAAAAATGATGTTGATATTTCATATTTGAAAAAAATAATCAAGAATTATTTTTAATCATAATTAAAGGTATTATAATCATATTATTCATGATTGTAACCTACTATTAATTCATATGGTTAACTCTTTTTGATCAAACTCTTTGATATTCTGATTCCCAATCATTCACGTACTATAATTTGATGTAAAATTAGATAAATTATAAATAACATTATTTTACTTTTATAAATGAGATTATTCTATAAATCTAGTTTCTTTCTAAAGAACTATATTAATTTTTTACATATGTTTATATATATATATATATATATATATATAGTTAGAAAGTTAAAGAAGACTAATTTAATATAAAACTAATTTCATTTAAAAATTCAAAGTACTGTAAGAGTCTGTATAAAGTTTAATTGCAAGTACTTCTATTATTGATTTGAAATACAAAAGAAGCACTTGTTATATTTTAATTGTATATTATATTTCACTTATACCCTTCATTTTCATTCTTTAATGCTTATTTAAATACATTAATTTTCAAGAAACCTTAAACCTATTTATAGTTTCGAAATAGTAGATAGATAGTGATATAAATAAATAAATAAATATAGAAGTGGCTATTACATTTATAAATGTTTGTATCTATTTACAATAATTTCTATTGGACCTGTCAAGCCCGTGGCCTGAAACTCAATGATTATTTAAATAGATTATCATACTAGTCTAGCTAGTAGCATCAAATAAAAAACAATGGTAAATATTATTTGTTCTAAGATATTTATTATAAGATTAGTATGTCACTATGTCTATGAAATAATATATCTTACCTAAATTTGTATACTCGTAAAATTATGTTTTTAAAGTGGTTTCATAAAAAAAAATGTGAAAAAAAAGAAAGATAATGGTATCATGTGAGACCTTCTCACGGATTATTTCACGTGAGACAGGCCAACCCTAGACTCATACTTCACAATTTACATATAAAATTGTGGATATGAGTTTGATGAATGGTAAAAAGATCCGTTCATGAAAATCATCCATGAGACCGTCTCACACAGATTTTTGTAATCATAGAGTGCAGGCAAGTGGTCCGAGAGATTTTTGTGACAGATTTTTGTCACACAGGTTTCTGCAAATATGTTGTCTTTTAATTATAAAATCAAAACAATTTAATGCAACACTGTCGGCAAATATTTATTTAATATTTTGGGAGGATTTTATTTTTTGGGAACTAGTTAATCATTATTATTAGTAAATACTACTATCATTTTTAATTGGGATAAAATCATATTTGGTCCCATAACTATTGTCTTTTTCACAATTAGTCCCACAACTATTTGTTTTTTTAATTTGGTCCCATAATTTAAATAATTACTCTATTTTGATCTCAATATCGTCAAAATTTTCAAATTTGGCCAGAAAATAGTCATATGACATCCAATTTGGGGATTTCCAATGAAAAATAATGACACGACATGAGATATGATGATTATTGTATTGGTCCAAACATTAAAAAAAATTCTAAAAAAATGTCATCTTTATTAAATGCGTAATTATTTTTCGCCAGAAACCTCCAAAATGGATGTCACGTGACAATTTTCCGGTCAAATTTGAAATTTTCAGGGACATTGGGACCAAAATCGAGCAATTATTCAAGTTACGGGACTAAATTAAAAAAGTAAATAGTTTTGGGACCAATTATGGAAAAGATTATAGTTATGGGACCAAATGTGATTTTATCCCCTGTTTTTTACTATTTTCTTATACTGTCTCTTATTTATGAAACTTTGGTCCCATAACTATTGTCTTTTTCACAATTAGTCCCACAACTATTTGTTTTTTTAATTTGGTCCCATAATTTAAATAATTACTCTATTTTGATCTCAATATCGTCAAAATTTTCAAATTTGGCCAGAAAATAGTCATATGACATCCAATTTGGGGATTTCCAATGAAAAATAATGACACGACATGAGATATGATGATTATTGTATTGGTCCAAACATTAAAAAAAATTCTAAAAAAATGTCATCTTTATTAAATGCGTAATTATTTTTCGCCAGAAACCTCCAAAATGGATGTCACGTGACAATTTTCCGGTCAAATTTGAAATTTTCAGGGACATTGGGACCAAAATCGAGCAATTATTCAAGTTACGGGACTAAATTAAAAAAGTAAATAGTTGTGGGACCAATTATGGAAAAGACTATAGTTATGGGACCAAATGTTGATTTTATCCCTTTTTAATTTCATTGGGTCCTTTAAAAAAAGCCAGGGGTATAATGGTCATGGTAACATCTACGTTCTGGGATTTTCTTTTATTATTTTGTGCTCAAACCATTTCAAGATGTTGACATTTTAGTTATTTTTCTCATTTTAAACCTAATTTTTTTATTTCGAATGTTCTAATGTTACAACGTAACTTTACCAAAGTTGTAACTAAATTATTATCTTATTTTAAAATTATTGCAAATTATAATCCATAATATACTACATATTATTTCGAAATTTAATGTTCCTTGATCCGTAGCAACTTTTTTCTTTAATTTCGAAGCAAAGTAGAAATTCAAAAACACACTCAACAATCCTGAATCAAAGATTCAAAACCAAATCCATTACAAGAAAAATCCATAGAACAATATTCAAGAACCAAGTTACAAAAGAATGCTCAACAATAAGCTTGTTCAATCTTCAAGTAAATGCAAAATCATGGCCATTAAAAATTTGGCATTGTTAATTCAGACAAAACTAACTCTAAAAATAAAGACAAGAACATATATAACTGCAAATGACATGGCCAAGACAACAAAACCTAGCACTATGACCCAGTATCAGCAGTTCCAAGTTAGTCTACTACTCTTTAAGCACACTTAAGTCTATATGTTAGAAGAGCTCAGGTACCACCTGGACCTGGTGCTGAGGGCTCAGTACTATCGTCCCGAAATAGCCAAATCCCGCGATTGTAAAGAAGACGGATTGAGGAAAAAGGTATAAGTAATATCCGTTGTCTCCATAGAAGACACCGTAACATCCACACGCGAAAAGAAGAAACGCGATTATCAACTCTTGCGGTAGAATTCTGGAAATGTATCAACATTGTGTCATATAGGCAAGTTTGATTATCCCTCAAATAATTGTACAATAGCTCGTTCGTCCTTAAATAAATGTCGCTTTAGTCAAACCAATTTGGTTCGGGATAAGTGACATTATAGGATTTGAAGAAATATTTTCTTATATTCTACCAAAACCGTTATTATTTGCCACTCTAAAATTATATGATATATAAACGTGAAATGCACTTAGATGTATAATTTGCAAATTTAGTACAATAACTTTTGGTCTCTCTAAAAATTATCCAAACTACGGTTTCTATGTCAAAACACCAACTCTACTCAAGTCGTAGCAGAACCCCAAATCAATTTATCAAATTCAGTTCGAACAAGATTTGGGGCTATTTTGTGACTTGTCCTAAATTGACACTAACTAAAGAGTTAGTATTGTCCTAAGCTTGCAAGTTTCCCAGCATAATTTTTTTAAATCAAATTTCTGAATTTGTGTGTAAAATCTTGAAACGACATTTATTATAGGACGAAATGAGTAGTTAATCAGACGAGCAGCAATCAACATGTCGAAAGTAACATAAGAAACTCACCTTTCCCTGATAAGCTTAAGCCATGTGAGCTTCTCCTTTGGTGGAGGTAATCCATGACTAGATTTTCCCTTGAAAGCATCTCCATGTTTCTCAGTGACAATCCACTCATTGGCCCTCTTAGCCTCCATGAGACCAATCAACATGGCCTTGGTTCGATGAAACGACATAATGTTCTCGAAAAGGACCCAAGGAACAGCCAGATGGATGGACCTTGGAGTTGTGATAAGTGTGTTTAAGGTGGCAATGAGCGACGTGGCAACAATGGCCCCCCATTTTGGCACGTCAGCTTCAGGCACCAGGCTAACCAGTGGCAGAACCACACAGTAGAAAAGAAATGTAAACATTGTGCCTATGAGCTTCCTTATAAAGAAGAAGTTGTATATCATGTAGAACTTTCTTGAAAGTGATATTTCCTGCCAAATGAAACAAACATGTCATCAATCATTGATTCTTGAATTTGGAGTTAAGTGTTATGGCAAACAGACCTTGTTCTTGGATATTTCTATCACCATTTTTCTGAATAAATTGGCTGGCCCACACGACCAACGATGCTGTTGAGATCGATAGGCATTGAAAGTGCTGGGAAGTTCACTTTTAACCTGGATATAATAGGGATTATTAATCCCACCCTGTCACTTTGAATGATAGCAGTTTATGATTTATGATAGGAGCCCCTGAAAATTTGGGACTATATGGTTGATATTTCATATCTCATGTTTTATCTTATTCGTTGTCAATACTGCTCAATGCTATAAAGCAAGGTGGATGAAAATAGAACCTGTAGTTCTTTCAAGAAGACAAATTTCCAGCCCTTTAATCCAGCTCGAACAGCAAGATCCATGTCTTCTACTGTGGTTCGATCTTTCCAGCCCCCAGCCTCGTTTATGGCTGCTATTCTCCATATCCCACCACTTCCTATGATAATATCTTGTCTTAGTTTGTTGTTTGTTATATATAGCTAACTTAATCAATGAATTGAAGTTACCATTGAAGCTGAAGAATGCATGAATTGATGATCCTCCTTCTTGCTCTATTACAAACTGGAAATCCAGTGACATTTCTTGCATTCTTGTCAAGAAGCATTCATCTGCATTCACTGCAAAACTAACCTATTTTGAGAATTAATATGATGATAATGTCTTTTAATCAAAGAGTGTATAAGAATCATGCAATGTCCACATAAATGAACCAACAGAAAAAGCATGCCAGAGTGTATATATTGACATGAATTTTGCAAGTTTCTCATCCTAAATTTTTCCTTACTTTTAGCTGTTTCACAACTTCCATATGTGTTGTCTTTTTTAATGGCTTTTCAGATCAAATTCCTCTTCAAGAGATGTTGATATTGCTTTCTTGATCATGCTTTTACATGTGAAGTAAAAACTATTCAAATGAATCTAAAACTAATTGAAGTACTCAATATAAGGCACTAGTTACATAACTGATCTTATGATCACCTTCAATACATGTGCTATAACAAATAAATACATCTACTTAAGCTGCTTGATAGGAATGATCATATAAGTTAAGCTTAACAAATCCGAAAAACGAGCAAGAGTTGCGATTCATCAGCTCACCAAACCTCCATCGGGCCTGAACAAGCCCGACTTCCGGATTGTGCATGAGAAAAGGTGTGGCTTGTCGAAGGAAGTCGGGTTCGGGCCGGAAATCGGCATCAAAGATGGCAACAAACTCACACTCATTGGCATAGTCATGTTTCATACCTTCTTTGAGAGCCCCAGCTTTATACCCTTTCCTACCTTCTCTAAGTTGGTACTTAATGTTGATGCCTTTACTTGCCCACCACTTACATTCTTGCTCAATCATATCCTGCAACCGTTGTCTATCACTCAAAATATGAAAGACAACACTTTATGCCAAGAAATTAGTGGATATCCAGACAACAATTTGTACCTTGATAACAAGGTCAGTTGAGTCATCCAAAACTTGAACCACCAGCCTATCAGAAGGCCATGACAGCCTACATGCTGCTCCAATGGAGATCTTGTAAACCTGCAAGAAAAAAACCACATAAAAATCAAATCTTTAGCAAACACCTTTTCCCACAAAACAAACTCAAGAAAACGACACAAAATGGACCTCTATCTCATTGTATATTGGTATCTGGACAAGAACCATGGGAAAATCCAAACCCCCATTTTCCAAATCATCTTTCACGGCCTCCCATTTGTATCTCTTTGCAGGTTTCCTGTGAAGGATCTTGGCCATGACAACAAGAAACATCATGTGGACCCACTCAACAAACAGCAAGAAAGACAACACCAAACAAATGCAGAGAGCGACCCTCAGAACTGGGACTATTACAAAGGCTTTCAATAATGTCCACAAGGGCCCGATCTTGTCTCTCATGCCAGCTGTCGGGCCCAGAAGCCACTCTACTAAATCCTTTGCAGAAACCTGCCCCATTTTCTCCTTACAGAAAATCAAGAAACAGTTCTTGCTCTGTTTTCCACTTTCCATAGCTCAACAGATTTTGTTTCCTCTCTTTTTCTTCAAGAAGAAGAAAGAAAAGAACTTTCCCTTCTCTCTTCACTCCTTTCTCTGTCTGAAAGCAAAGAATATGGAGCAAAGGGAGCAGAAACTTGAGATCACAGCATAAAAATGGGACTGTTTTGCCCTTTCAGCTAGAGCTCAAATTCTTGTTTTTGCTTGTTGAAATGGCTTTGAAGTATTATGCCATTTTAGGAATGTAGAATGAAGAGGAAAGTGAAGTGGGAGTTGAAGTTATGAAGTACAGGTTTGGTAGTGCGTTACCTAACCACTCACACTCATCGGCCTGCCCATCTCTTTATAAAATTAATTTCTCAAATTTTCCATATATATAATTTATCAAGACAATGCTATGTAATATATATATATATATATATAATAGATATGTAAATATTGAATGATATACTCCCTCCGTCCCCCTTATCTTTGTCACGGTTTGACCGCACGGAATTTAAGAAAAAACTGTTGACTTTGATGTGATGTGTTATTTTAATATTTTTGAGTGACAATTTTGTAATTAATGTGTATTTTTTGAGTGCAAAAGTTGTAAAATGAAAGGATAAGGGAGTAAATTTTCTTTGTCATTTTTGGGCTGGCAAAGTTAGCTGGGACGTCCAAAAACGGAAAGTAGGCAAAGATAGCAGGGACGGAGGGAGTATTAAAATAGGTTTTTTCCATGTTGGTTAATCGCTTCTTGAGTAATATACTCCATTTTCCAAATTTTCAAGAGACTCCTATGCCTTGAACAACTTATGTAGCATTATATTAGAATTTTTCATTAAAAAAACATGTTAATTATATCCAATTTTGAGGCACCAAAAATTGTAGTTCATCATGGATAAAGACATTATAGTTGAGATAATAACCTCCGGTTATCGTGTTGTAAAAAATATACGAATTGTGTTCATCCATTTTCTCTACGTTGGCATGTTTTCTCATAGTAATTTTGACCCCACCTTTTCGAAGTATTTAACAAAATAATGAAACAACTTAATACACCCATTTATTGTTTTAAAAATTTCAAGAAGAAATCATTATGTGCACAAATTCCTTGTGAAAAGGTTTGCATTCTTTAAACTTGTGATAGCTTTCAATGAATTAAACAGTGCCCAATAAAATGTACATGTGATCTTTGATAGGGAAATATATTGTCATCATTGAGAGAAAAGATAATATTCTTAATTCTTCTATCCCCACACAACTTGCCATCTTTTTTTATTGATTCAAAGTTATATCCTCTCTGTAAAATGATCGATCTATTAAATTTTATGGACTATAAATTGTAACTTCATTTATATTATGTGAAACGAATTTATAATAATGTTATCTTAGAACTTATGTGCCCACATTTAAGGTCTATTTGCAATAATTGAAACATTTTTTGGAAGACATCAACAGTGCTATGTATTATTGCAAAATAAGAGGGCAATATGATCTGGTTTTATAGGACTTTTACATAATTGTATAATAAAGGAACATAGGTCCAACCAAAAAATTAATTGTACTTATGAATAATAAAATACCCTTCTCAAAGAAAACTACATATATACTTAAGAAAAATTAAAATTATAAAAGATAAGATGAATGGTTTAAAGAAATGAAAAGAAACAAAACTTACATAAAAAAAAAAAAAAAAAACTCATTATATTGTCTCACAGATTAATACTAGTGAGATGAAATCTAGTTACAAACAATTAAACCATTTTATAAAAATTATATTATTTTATTATGAACCGTGGATTTTATAAATTAATTTGTGACCACTAAATTAGATTAGAAATAAGTCAATAACTCACAATTTATTGCAAACGTGGTTTTATTTTTTCGGGCCTCTAGACTTCATATATAGAGGCCCATTGAGTTTCCAAACTTTGGGCTTCAATTGTGTTTGGGCCTTTTGGGCTGTATGAAGATTTATCACTAACATGAGGCCCACATACACCCAATACTTTTTACTCCATGAATATGTATATAATTTACGTTTATCCACATAGAATATGATTTTTTTAAATCTCAGTAAAATTCTTTTCATTTTTATCTTACAAATTTCACAAAAAGTATGGTCTTAATTTACACATGAATATACATTGATGATGTGTGTATAATATATGTATAATCATGAGATATAGAACAAAAATTGCCTACAACTACAACTTAGAAAAGAAATCTCAACAACATTCAATTTCAACTCCAACATATCAAAAGCAATCTACCACAAAACCAATGTGGTATTTTTAAATGTATTGAAATCCCAGTTACAAGACAAGAAAAAGATTCCAACAATACATTTAGCATACAACAAAGAGCTCAAAGATCAGCCCCTAAAAAAAAAAAACCTCCTCGATCAAAAATCTTTCAAGAAAAAGATGTTTTTGAGCCTCAAAACTTGCAAGCAACAGTGATGAGACCGGGCATCAGATGTCGGGTTGCAACGACTTCCAATCGATTGGCAGAACCGACGAAGACTGGCTCATCGCATTAGAGCCATTCTGGGCCACTTCATCGACTCGTTGATCACCATCTGATACTTTGCCATTTTCTATGAGCATTGGAGTAGCAAGTGTTCCAATATTGCTATTAGGCATTGGAGAACAGAGGAAATGTTCCTGCCTCAGATTCTGCCTAAATGTCGCGATAACAAGCTGGAAAACACATTGAGATTTATAGAAATCGAGAAAGAGTTTTGATGTAAACTTAATTGCACGCTGCTTAAAGAGCCCGTCTGCTTTTTCAGCAACAGAACTGTGCAGAAAAGGATTGTTAAAGTTAACAGTCCTTTTCTGCACAGTTTATCAAATAAGCAGGTGGGCTCGTTAAGCAGCCCAATCTTGAGTAAGTCGAGCCTACCTGAGTTGGGCTCGACGCAATAAGTGAACCGGCCACAGCACCACCATAGAGTCGACCATTAGGGTCAGATAATTGAACACTGAGAAGGCAAATTTTGGCACCCCTTTTCAAGTCATATGTATGTGATCCATTCAAATACACTATAGCAAATTGACCCTACACCAAAACAAGAACAAATTCGAGCAAACGCACAATTAAACTCCATAATAGATATAATCTATATATCCATAAAATTGAGCTGAAATCGAACAGATATCGTGCCTGGTGTCTTATCACTCCACCACGCGAAGCGGGGACGAAGATCTCAGCAATGGAGATAGTACCAGAAGCTGAAAGAATGCAAATAGATTCTGAAGTTGCTTGAGAAATTGACCAGATCTTTTCAACAATGTTCTGCAAAAAAACAACTTAGGATTAACAACTTTATTCTTACAAGACATGATCATCATTGTCCAAGAAAAGAATATATATATATGTTTGAGAATCACTAGCAACATTACCTCTCCTTCTTGGATTGCAATTATACGAGGTGTGAAGTTACTCCCTGTCTCTGCAGTGATTCATAAACAAAGCCAAGAACTTGAATATTAGTACAGTTCGTACAGTTTGTTTATACTATGTAGCATCTTTTGTTTCAATGTATATTTGGGATCCGAAAGAGTTACAACTCTTTCGGATCCCAAATATACATTGAAACAAAAGATGCCACATAGTATAAACAGTTTGAATTCATTAGCATAAATGGATAAATTACACGAGCAATTTTTACTTGTAAAATATCAAATAATTTAAAAAAAACAATATTACAAATTCATAAGTAAATCGAAGAATTAACCCATTAATTGGTAGAAAGTTACCCATTGTTAATTGCTTTTTGCCGGAGCCACGTGGGCGGCCTCTGCCGCGCTTTGGTGGGCTCGCCGGAAACTGATCGGCCACCGCCACTAACTCTCCGGCGAGCTGCTTCCGCGGCCGCCCTCGCTTTCTCTTCGCCGTAAACTCGCCGTCTCCGCCTCCGCTTTCGGCGGCCACCATCGTCCCTTCATGTTCGTCATCGCCGCCGCCACTTTCAAAGGCCACCATCGCCCCTTCATGTTCGTCAGCGCCGCCGCCGCCGTTCTCCGACTCATTCTCTTCGACCGCCGCCGCCTGAGAGACCTCTAAACCCTGGTCTTCGGCCGCCGGAACGGTCTCCTCGACGTCGTTGTTCTCCATTTGCTTGCCTGAAGAGCACCAAACAACAAAATCGATGGAAAAAGGCTAGAAGTGAGAGATTTAGTATTCATGCATGCAGAAAAAACACACAGAAACACACACTAATGTGTGCATGGAGGAAGAAGCTGAGCAGCAGATTCTGAGGGTTTAGAATTCTTACTGATTTTTTCTCAGCTATAATGGTGCTGCAGAAAATCAAGAAATGGCTGTTTATAATCAAAGTTTACGTATTTAATGGGAATTTTTTTTATTTTTCACAAAATTTCCAAAAAAAAGCCTTTCAGATTTTTTTAAACATGGAATTATCTCTAATTAATTGGATTTTTATATATTTATCTAATATGTATTACTAAATTTGACTAGCCATCTATGGAATTTTTTAAATTTGCACATCATTTAGACCATAATAATAATAATAATAATAATAATAATAATAATAATATGCGCACATTTAATTATACCTACTAATTAATTGATCTTCTTAATAGAAGCAAATAAGATAAAAAATTAATTCCACTCATTTTAATAATAAATATTTTTCTTCGTCAAAGTTTCCTAATTTTCTGAAATTAATTTTTAACAAATCCTCAGAAAGTTAATACAGTAATCTGGATATAATTATAGTGAATCATGAAAATGAGGAATATATATAATGACATTTTTCTTATAATATCAATTCGAACCTGTACTTTAATTTGAATTTGGATTTTGGAGATCGGAATCCGATTATCAAATTTAATTATGATTTTAATTATTTATAGCATTAAATAAGATGATATAATTACAATAAGTATTAAAATTGTTCTATTTCAGAAATAAACCAACTACTATAATATTTGAAATAATTAATTAATTATAGGATCGGTGAAGGGAATTTTGGTTGGATTATTAATGTCAAATAAGAAAGAAAAATAAGTTGATAACAAATAAAATTATCTTCAGTTAGCCAAAATATCTCTTCATTGTCAATTAATTTATGGGCTATTAATCTCTCATTTTGGATAGTCTTTGCATTTATTATTTTATTCCATATTCCGTTTTCATTGTGTCAATACACGTGTGGTACGTATTTATTAAATAAAATGTAAGATAAATAGTTTTATGAAAATGGAAGCTAGATTAAATAGTTAAAGATAAATTGTTTTATTAAATAGTTAAAGATAATAATTGTTTTATAAAAATTGTGTATAACTCGACTTCAAAATTTAGTTTAAAGTCTTTATATTATTACTCAAATATTTTAATCTCTTTTTCAGTCCATCATTGCAATTTGTAAGTCTCAATACATAATAGTATAATTTTCCTTTTCCATTAAGATATTTATAGTACTTCAATTAATCTCAAGATCAAATAGTTGATCATTTGGATTTTTGGTGGACTTGTTATGTTATAATTTGGAGCAAAAGACATTCATGCCTCCTTAAAATCGATCATTTTGTTCCCTCGATTAATCTTAAACTATGAACTTGGTAATAATTTTGTCCAATTTGATCATTTTGTTGTTCTACACTTCAACTGGAACCATGTCACCTTGAATTGAACCATAATTCAACCTAAAAAATAAATGCATTGTTAAAAGAGTGTGGAATGATGAATAGTTACGCCATATGTGTTTGTTTTGAAGAGAGATCGATTTCAATTTAGATTGTATAATCAATCTATAATAGGAGGAATTACACACACAATGTGTGGAAATGACACATAGTTATGCATGCAAATTTGCAACGAAAGACTCACTTTGTTGTGAGATTCAAAATCCATCTCGATTTGTGATTTTAACATCATTCGTTTTGGAACTCAAAATGGTGGATTAAACTAGGGATTTTAATTCGGTTAAAACCGACGTAACGGAAATCTTGGTTTCACCGGAAAAAAGAAACCGATTCACATTCGTCGATTTAACCAAATTCTTTTTCACTAGCCCGGAAAACAAATGGAGAAATTGCAAAATAGTTGGAAAATGCAGTTGTACTCCCCATAGTGCAAATATTTATGCATCTTGCCAGCAATACGAAAAAGAATTAGATAGCTTCGTCTCATACTAATAATTTCTGAGATCATGACAAAGTATCAAATCAGTATCGATCTGATCTTGAAATTTGATCAAATTCAGTTCACTGCATGAACTAATAATAAGATAAGAGGATAACTGACAACCACGAGAGAGAACAGTTACGTTTTTGTGAAGTCGTGTAAAATGTAGACGTCCTCTTTCCATCCGATTCTGCTGCTTTAAGTTTAAGGAAGCAAGATTTATTTTCTGAAATCAATCCCTGCTACTAAGTGAATACCAGACAATATGCTTTTTTTTTCCCAGATGAATTAATCAAGAAACCTTGCCATGATGAATTAATCAAGAAACCTTGCCATTGGCAGAAAAATTAGACGAAGGAAGAAGTCGAAAGAGAAAAAAATTTACCTCAGCTATTCTAGATGTCCAAAGAGTTTATTCCAATAGGCTTTTGATTCATTATGGGACCGGAAATTCCATATATGAGGCTGAGATTTCTCACGGGCCTCTAAGATTTCCTGCATACAGAAATGATAGTTGGAGTAAAGTTCAAACCAGTATGAGAAAATATTATGTGCAATGTATGATTCTCATCCCTGGTGTAAAATCAGGGGACACTGGGATCGTAGCTAAAAATGTTACATGGCAGTCCCTCACGAATCATAAATGATGTGGTTGGCCATTTTATAAGTAGGTGGTTTTGACATAATGGGGATAATTTTCGGAGAATTGCTCTAGGGTAGAATAGATGAGAAACTTAGAGAAAACATGCCCAAATTGGTTCGTGTATGTGTACATGAGACCTTAAGATGCTCTGATACAGCTTGAAGAAAATGAGAAAAAAAAAACATTAACCAGAGTATAAGGGGAAGGAAAAGTCTTAAATAATTAGAAATAATCTAATTAAAACACATGTAAAACAAGAATACGCATTCTTGAAATATGATTCATATAGCCAATCACACATTAACACACACATACACATTAGCTTCAAGAGCCAGTTTCTGCCTGATTTGAAGAAAGGAATATGGAAGGAGATGGAATATTAGCAATGGAAATTAGCTGCAAATTGAGTCGCATGCTTTCAACTGATTCAACTTTTCTTAGAAGTTGGAAGGCATTAGCTGATTACGAAAGAAGAGAAAGACAAATTAAAGATTCAGTGTAAACACACAGCCCTTGAAATCATGTTGATCTTAGAGTGAAGAAGAGAGAGAAGCATGAAAATCTTCCACTTCCCTTCTCTCCCCCTCATAATACCAAGCAATGTCAACACAACTTTGACTCAGAGCATCAACATAAAACCTAAAACATCTGCTTTTAGCTAGTTAATCTTCTCATCATGAAGATATGGTTTTGCACTTTTTGCTCTTACCTAGTGCAAATTGTAATTCCTTACTTTAAGCATACTATCTCTGATACTAGTAAAATTAGATCTTCAACGGAGCACCATATTCAAATGTTTCGTCGATGAAACAAAAAACCTATAGCAAGACACAACATATCTACACTGACTCTGACATAATCAAACAACTCTAGACACCAAATATCAAGGCTAAGGTAATACATAAATCCTCGAGCAAGAAAACAGAGTGAGTGAGCAGCTTTAGAAACACACCTCAACTTCAGAAACTCTTTTGGTTTTCAGACACAGGCACTCATAAAGAGCACTCCACTTTCCAGCACAATTGTCTAGGACACCTAGCCGATAATACTGCTGCATCTGGTGGACTGGAGCTGCCATTGGATCAAAATTCATCAGTTTAATCATCTCTAATCTAATATCAAACACTTTGTGTGCATATGCTGAGGGACACAACAGGTTGCAAATTAAACAGAATCCTGAAAGCCCATTTCGCCACTGATACAGATAATAATATCGCCAACAAATCCATCGCCAAAGAACACATCGTGCCCACAATTGCATTGCCTTTTCTTTTTAAGTAATATTTATAACCTAATCACTTTTACTTATGCATGAAAAAGAAAAAGACCAAAATACATAGGCTTCTTCGAAGCTCAGTGGATACAGACTGATAGATCAATCAGGTTATGATTGCAGCGTAAAGAGGGTAAAATTAAGAACAAATTGCAACACAGGGAGAGGAAAGTCTGGCGTACAATAGCAAAACCAGAGAGCGTCGAAGTACTTGGTGCACGATAATCGCTTCTTCGGCGGCGCGTCCTCTTGGTTTTCCGAGCTCATAGTCTTGCTTTTCCAAGATACAACAATGGCGGCCAACACCGAATGACGATGACTTTACTCGCCACACCCAAAACTTAGCCAATGCGAGAAAATTAGAATCGTAGTGGGCTTTTCGTTCGTTTATATATATCTCTGAAAATGGGCTTGAATTTTAAACAATGGGCTTAGTATCATTGAAATACATTAATATTCAATGGGCTTATATATATATATATATAATATGGTAAATTAGCTCCGGTAACACTTCCTACATAAATATTTGTCTAACTAATCTTTCACCTAATTTCCAAATAAATATTAAATAAAAATAAATTATATTATATATATCTCTGAAAATGGGCTTGCAGTTTAAACAATGGGCTTAGTATCATTGAAATACATTAATATTCAATGGGCTTATATATATATATATATATATATATATATAATATGGTAAATTAGTTCCAGTAACACTTCCTACATAAATATTTGTCTAACTAATCTTTCACTTAATTTTCAAATAAATATTAAATAAAAATAAATTAAATTAAATCCGTTGCACCAAATAACCATACATCACGCGTGTATCACATTCCAAAACGCGTTATATGAGTTATGAACGTAAAAACGATTACAAATTATAATATGTTTCAAGTATCAAAGTTACATAATTTTGGAATATGGGCTATTTTACTAAAAATTTACAAACATGATCTTCTTATATAATAATATATGTTGACTAGACTATTTAAATAAAAAGTCCTATATATATGTATTCTTTTTTTATTAGCTTCACTAATACTTCCTATATAAATATTTATCCAAATAGTCTTTCACCAAATTTTCAAATAAATATTAAATAAAAATAAATCAAATGAAATCAGTTGTACCATATAACCATGTAGCACGCGTGTATTACATCCCAAAACGCGTTATATGAGTTCTAAAAGTAAAAACGATTACAAATTATAATATGTTTCTAGTATCAAAATTGCATAATTTTGGACTGTTGACTATTTTACTAAGAATTTACAAACATGGTATTCTTAAATAATAATTTATGTTGGCTAGGCTATTCTTTTTTTCTTTTTAAATATGAAACCTACAATTTGTAATTGACATTTTTTAATGGCAATTGTAATTTTTCCAATAAAATATATAAATTATAATTTTGATTGAACGATTAAATTTTTAAGAAAATGTTTCTGTATGATGTGTGATTTTTCAAATATAATATTTTAGAGTAATGAATCTCAAACTCGATTTGATAATCTAGATAATTATAATAGTTTGAAAGTTTGTTGTTGTTGACATTTAAAGGAATTTCAACTTTAAATTTTTAGTCTGTTCGTTTGGTTTTCATGTGAATGAATGAATGTATTTCGTGATTCATGTTTGTTCTTGATGTATTGCAATCTCCACACAAATATGTTGATATATAGTTTGATGACTAACATTAATTCTTGTAAAACGTCAATGATTTTGTTAACAGAAAAGTAACCAATTTGAAGTTGATTTGGATTTATGGTGAACACATCTAGAAGATGAATGTCCAAATTTGACAAATTCGAAATCCATGAATTATACTCACTGATCAAAACTGAATTTGATTTAGTTTCACAACAATGATGACATTATAACCATAACGATCAATGACTAATATTATCGTTAGAACATAACTCAGTCATACCAAATCCAACTAGCATAAACGAATAAATAATGCTATGTAAAAGAGAAAGACAAATTAATTTGCAACATAACCTCACAATCTGTCGTAATCTTGATGTGGTTATTCTAATAAGGCACAATATATAGCTCGTGTGACACCCATGATAATTTATGGATGCCAATATCTGATGCTCAATATTCAATCTCTACACTATGCATGTTGAAATAAAATATTCATTCTCTCACGATTTGAAAATTCGTGTCTACTATTTTTTAAAGTTTCCCTTATTCCCACAACGTTAAAAATATCATATGAATAGTTGATCGTGGTGTTTAATTCATCCAGCTCTCTGAATCTCTCTGAATCACATGTATAACTTTCAATCCTATTATCATTTGCCATCACGAAGCGGGAAATCCTAATATTTATTTATCTTCCAAAAGCTAAAGATTTTTGGTACTATCCAACAAATAAATCAATATTCTCATAAAAATATATAACCAATTGTTCTAAGCTACATTAGAATTAAAATTTGGTGAGTGAGTAATTAAGCCAATTATTATATTATAAATAACAAAGTGATTTATAATTCAAATAATTTAAAACAAATAATTATTGGGCGGGGAACACCAAATCGCTTGTAAATTCACTCCCGCCAATTCTGCATAGCACCACTTTGTGTCCTGTTTTTGAGTGCTAAATGAAAAATAAATTCTCCAAAAAATACAAACAAGAGAATCCGACATGCCCAAGAGACCGAGTTGACTCGTGGACTCTGTGGGTCAACTCATCATTTATTTCCACTCATTATTTCAACACTCTTTTTAGGAATTCGTCTTTAAACTTGAAGGAAAAATACATTAATTATCCGAAAATTTAAAAGCTTCTCAGAAACCCATTTTCAAATTAAGTATCATCAGCCACCATTTCATTTATGTGTGTTTTATTTATTTTCAATTCTATACAGTAAATTACACGATCCAATATGTATGTAATCAGTAAATTATCAAAGTTTATCGAATTTTTCAAATTTATGACAACACGTTTGTTAAGAGAAAACAAATTGATATATTCACATAAATACTAATTTTTTTTTTTGTACTAAATTTATTATCATTATTTTTAAATTAGTAATATTTATTTACAACCGATAATAATTTTAATGAACCGATGAAAAGAGAAAAAAAAACATAATCAGTAATTATAAATAATTATGTAACTATTTGAAAAATATATAAGATTGCTTCTCCCTCGTTAAAAAAGGGTTTAAAATGTAATTGTAAAATAATCTCAAATTTCTCAAATTTAGTATGAAATGAACTATGCAGTAAAAACATTGTTTGAATCAAATCGTAAAATGCATGCATTGCACTTATTAAAAAAGTACAAATTTCAAAATTGTTTCAATCCAGAAAAATTTATATTTTACTATAGATTTTTTCAATTAAAACTCTAATATATTGATATGACAAACATATTTAAAACATCCTATAATGATGAGTTTTTATTATTAATTAATACAAGATTAATATCGATAAAAACTTTGTAAAATATTATTCTATTCAATTAACAAAAAATATATAATTATTTACACATTGGAATTTGGGAGTATCAATTAATATTTTTCCTACACAATTAAGGAATTTTTAATTAGGATATTATTAAGATTCCATATTTAGAATCATTAAATAACGTAAAAATTATAAATTATAAACACCTAATAATAATAATAAGAAATGTGTGTGTGTGCTCATTGTGTGGAAAACGAGTCTGGGACTCGTTTGAGTCGACTCAATAGTTAATCAAGACTTACTAGGAGAGATGAAGAGAATCTACGAAACATAAACAGATGAGAGTGACGAAACCTTCGGGTTAGGGCTATTTTAACCATATCCACAACCACATCACATCAATACCTCAACCCCCACTCACTTTTCTCTTCAATCATCTTCAATGGCGGTGTTTGATTAGTATTCTCGCGAAAAGCTACACTCGTCCGTGTTTTATTTTCATTTTTACCACAAATTTTGTGCTCTATACGCGAGCCCTACGGTTGATTGCATCGGCGTCGGGATCCAATTTGATTACAGGTAACTTTTCCGGTTCTTTGTAATAATTTGTGTGATTTTTTTTGCCGTTTCTATTTTGCTTATAAGCTTGATTCGTGGATCTAGGCCCGGTGATGTACGCCCCTTTCTTTAATGGTGAAATTAATTTAATTGACTTTCGATTTTTGATTTGTTACAGCGCGCAGCGATGCGGAGGTCCTGAAAGTTGGTTTTTTTGAATGTGGTAGGTTTAATGAGTTATCACTGAGTGTTGCTGATGAATTTTCCGGATGAGAAGCTGAATGCTGAATTAGATTTGGGGTTCGTTTTGGGGGGTTAAATTGTCGTTGCTGGTAAAATGGAGTCTGCGATGGTTTCACCGCCGAAGCGCGTGGAAGGAAAAGGAGAAGGTTGAGACAGAGGATGTGATGGTGGATGGCGATGGAAAAAGAAGGCAGTGGCAACAAGGTCATTAAGACTTGTGGGGAGATATGTGCGGAAAGAGTTTGAGGGAAGTGGTTTGTATTTGGGGAAAATCACGGCCTATGATTCAGGTCTGTATAGGATAAACTATGAGGACGGGGATTTTGAGGACTTGGATAGTGGCGAAGTCAAGTTGTTTTTGGTGGAAGATTGTGATTTAATTGATGAATGGCCTGAGAGGAGAGAGAAGTTGGACAAGTTATTGATAGGTAAGATGTAAAGGGTAAGGTTTTGAAAGTTGAGAAGTCACTAGAGCCAGAAAATGTGAATCAGATTGATTCATCATTGATGAGTGAGCTGAGAAATGGTGAAGCTGTTGGAAATGGTAGGATTTTGAATGTTGTTAACATGCTGGAACCGGAAAATGTGAATCCATCATTGTTGATTGAGCCGAGAAATGGTGAAGCTGTTGCAAGTGCTGTGGTTGAGGATATTGATGATGGTGATGCTGATTCTTCAAATGAATCATGTGAGGATAATCGAGAGGGGGAGGGTAATCTGGAAACAGAAGAGCAACTTGTTCCATTGCCAGAGTTGCCTCCTTCTTCTGGGCATATCGGTATTCCAGAGGAGTTTGTCTCTCACCTTTTCTCTGTGTATAGTTTCTTGCGCTCTTTTAGTGTTCCGCTGTTTCTTTCCCCATTTGGATTAGATGAATTTGTGGGGGCACTCAATTGTTCTGTCACAAACACATTGTTGGACTCCATTCATGTTGCTCTATTACATGTCCTGAAGCGCCATATTGAAAGGCTCTCATCGGAAGGTTCTGAGCTTGCATTGAAATGCATGAGGTGCTTCTTTAAAACTTTTGTGATAATTTTCTTTAGTTGCCTCATCAGATTTCTTGAGTTTCCTCACATGCTGTCTGTCTGATCATACTTGAATTTTGGGGAGAGGGAGGAGCGGTGCTATGCACAATGATATTGTTTTCCTGTTAGTTTATTCAGTTCCAAGTTGTATAGAGTATCATTACTTTATCCGTATACTGTGAATATAATCTTAAACTTATGTTTTATGCAATTTTTTTATTATCCTTAGACTATGATAGATCTTCCGATTACCAAACAGGTGCTTCTGTTTTGGAACAATCACCCACACACCTATAGTTCAAAGTTTACAATATTAGTGTAAAATGATATTGCTTGGGTGCATTATTTTCTTTTCGTGAAAATAAATTATTAACTTATAAGTTTCTGCTTTTAGGTGCTTGGATTGGAACTTTCTGGACAATTTAACTTGGCCAATCTACATGGTCCACTATCTAGTGGCGATGGGTTATAAAAATGGATCTGAATGGACAGAATTTTTTATCCATTCCATTGAAAGAGATTATTACAGCTTATCAGCTGGAAAGAAATTAACAGTTTTGCAGATTTATGTTGATGATCTTCTGGGTTCTGAAGAACTAAGATCAGAAATGGATATGCGTGAAGAATCAGAAGTAGGAGTAGAAATGGATACAAGTACAATAGTCAAACATACTGGTGCATCCAGAAGAGTCCATCCTAGATTCTACGACTTCTGTATCCAAGGACATAGAAGCTATAAAGAATTTTGCTGAGCATCATGCAATGAAGTCTTCCCTTGGGAGTCATTCTAGTCAAGTAGGTGGACCAGTTGAAAGTTCTGCAGCTGAGGATGCTAATGGTGATGAATGTCGCATCTGTGGCATGGATGGGTTGCTGCTCTGCTGTGATGGATGCCCATCATCATACCACTCAAGATGCATAGGATTGAACAAAATGCATATGCCTGAAGGTTCATGGTATTGTCCTGAGTGTAAAATAAATGCTACTGAACCTATGATTCTGCAAGGAACAACGTTGCGAGGAGGGCATAATTTTGGAGTCGATCCATATGGACACCTCTTCGTTGCTGCCTGTGACCATTTACTTGTGTATGTTTATGATTCTATGTGAACTTATGTCCTAGTTTTTTCTTCTCAATTTCATCCTGTCTGTTTGTGCCAAGCTGTATGTATGGTTGGTGGTCTTTCTCTTCTCCCTACCATCCGATAGTCTTTTTCTCCTCTGACTTATGAAATGGTGGACATTGCCATTATTTGATCTTTCTGGCATATATCTATGCAGGTTGAATGCCTCAATCGACTCTGGACTCTGTGTCAGATACTACAACAGACTTGATGTTCACAGAGTTCTCCATGCCCTTTGTTCAAAAGCAGAGCATGTTGCCATTTATAAGGAAATATGCAGGGGAATCATGCAGTATTGGCAACTACCTGAAGAAATTTTACCAGACAATGGGATGTCTGAATTTGGCATACAGTTAGAGAATGGAATAGGAGGTAGTGTATGTGCTTCTCATTTGGATCATTTTCTGGACAACTCGGTGGTGAAGATGGCGGAGGTTGAGAACACTGGAAGTTTTGTCAATACTATCAGTGCAGAAAATATGGCTGATTCAAACCTTTCAAGCTCTGGTCATGAACCTGTCCTAAAAGGGAACTCTTTGGATAAAATGACCAACTCTGTTCAGATGGGTGACTCGGATTCTGCCACACAACAGTCTGGTTTGTTTATGAACACCATATCGGTGAAACCCACTTCATCTATAGGTTTAATATGCCAGCCTGCTGCTACGAATGAGTTAAGCCAGCAAAGTACATCAAATGTATCTGAAACTGTTACGTACACAACAAGAGGCTGCAGTGTTGGTTGCAGCAGTCATGTGAATGGTGCTTTTGCAGAAGCCAAAACATCCCTTCCACCTCTGGAACTTAATAACACAGTTCACAGAAAGTCTTATGGAAATCCATATCATGGTTCCTTATACATGGGCTCTTCCTTCAAAACGAATGGTTATATAAATAATTATTTGCATGGAGATTTTGCTGCCTCTGCAGCTGCTAATTTGGCCATTATTGCATCTGAAGAAAATCAAGTTCTTGAGTCTCGCTCTTTGAATAATCGCCGAAAGGTTGTGTCTGACAATATTTCGCTTCAGGTAAAAGCATTCTCCTCTGCACCAATGCGATTTTTCTGGCCAAATTCCGAGAAGAAGCTTGTTGACATCCCGAGGGAAAGATGTTCCTGGTGCTTTTCTTGTAAGGCTTCTGTGTCAAGCAAGAGAGGATGTTTGTTGAATGCAGCTGTTTCAATTGCCAACAGAGGGGCTGCAAAATTACTGGCTGGTGGTCGTCCTCTGAAGAATGGGGATGGGAGACTTCCTAGCATTGCAGCATACATTATGCTTATGGAGGAGAGCTTAAGTGGTCTGGTTGTTGGTCCCTTTCTTAATGACACTTTCAGGAAAAGATGGCGTAAACAAGTTGAACAGGCTACTACTTGCAATGCTATAAATACTTTTGCTCGAAGTAAGCATCTTTTTACAATTGGTGGTCCATTTAAATCATTTCCATGACCAGTTTACTTTTGCTTGTATGGCTCCATTTTTATGATTTGTCTTCTGAACTCATGTTTACAGCATCTAAGTTGCATGACTTCAGCATAGTTATTTGTGGCTTTTGACGATTGTCCTTTGACCATCAATTTTCCTCGATAGATAGTTCACCATGTTTCTGAGTTTGTGATGCTATATTGCTA